>JAYESA010000015.1:143713130-143808130 GCA_036927795.1 Iris macrosiphon
CTCAAACAAACGTCAAATAATTTGTTACAATTTAAATGTCTCAGATACAACATTTTTTGATGCTGTTTCTATTTATTTCGAAATAGTGACCACCTTAATGTTACTCACATATTTTTTTTGGGGGGTTCAATTCTCTTTTTGGTTGTACAGTACTATTTAAGATTTTTGCATGATATTTCTTTCTTGTTGTTTGTAGAATTGGATTACAGAAATGGCAGCTCATGTGAAATCAATCGATAGCAATCACTTGCTGAAGCTGGCTTGGAAGGATTCTACGGGAATCATCACCTCAAGCCAATCCAGGATTCCAAGTCGGAACCGACTTCATCGCCAACAACCAGATTGCCGGCATCGACTTCGCCACCCTCCATTCCTATCCAGATCAATGGTAATATTAGCATAACTAATCAATATGTGCATGTTACACCTTATGTTGCACAGACACAACAAAATTTTGTCCATAATCTCAAGGTTCGCAGTATCGAATCAGTATCGGATCCTTTCTATAAAGTATCGGTATTGGCCGTATCAACAATATCGGCAGTTTCGGATCAGAATATTGGATTTTTTGATATCGAAAAGCAAATAATTATTAATAAATCATTAAATTTTTAGGAAAGGTATAATTTTTAAGTATTTCTTGTATCATTTCTTAGTAATTTTGGAATTGAATGATATAGTAGTCACCAATGCCGCGATAGATAATTTTTCTTCTTTTACATGATTTTACAACCTTACCACATTGAATTTTCTTTCCCGAAATGATTGAAAAAGAGACCCCAATGTCGGTATCGATCAATATCGTATCGGGACATACCAAATTGTATCGATATCGGCCATATAGGATATCGGCCGATACTGGAAACTATGGTCCATATCCGTATTCATACCCGTGTCCATATTCGTGCAACAAACATAGGTTACACCTCTATGTTCTGTTTGTCTTCCACTGGGTGACAGCCATTCTACTCCATGCATCAGGATCTCGAATTCGGATGATCAAGAGCAACTCGCCTTCCTGAATAACTGGCTTGACACCCACATACGAGACGCACGCAACGTACTCAAGCTGCCGTTGCTCCTGACAGAGTTCGGGAAATCCTGGAAGGACCCCAGATACAGCAGCTCGCAGAGGGATGCCATGTTCAGCACTATCTACAAGAAGATATACTGGTCGGCTAGAACCGGAGGCACGACTGCGGGAAGGCCTCTTCTGGCAGCTCCTGGCCGAAGGGATGGACAGCTACAGGGACGGGTACGAGATCGTGCTCGGGGAGACCCCCTCGACCACCGGCATTATCTCGTCCCAGTGCCGCCTTCTCCATCATCTAGGTAAGTTGTTTGCGAGAATGAGGAACATCGAGAAGGCGAAGAAGGCAAAGGCGATCAGATGGAGCCAGTGGCAGGCAGAAAACAAGGCAAAGCCTATAGGGAACTGATAAATGATATAATGAGTATTTTCTTTGTTTAAGTTAGTAGGATTAAGAAAAAATGGTATTCTCTGTGAGATGATTTAGTATCTATCATCCAAGGGAAGTATGATTTCTAAGGTTGAAGAGTTCAGGCAGATTGGACTGGAACTCTTTTCTTGTATACTTTTTTGTATTGTGTGTGAAATGGTTTTAAGGATCTATGTACTAATCATATGAGAATCATCAAAGCAACAATATTACTCAACTATAATTATAGTTCTCAAATATTTTTGGAGAGGATGAACTTGGTTTTACAAGGTGTATGTTTTTTGTTGTTGATAATAGTGTGATATGGTGATTGTTGGAAAGCTTCTGTAATAGGATTTAGAGTTCTAGGAATCTAACAATTGGAAATTGCTTGGTTGATAAATGCAGCTTTATAATATTGGGCGATCATTGCGTTCCCAGCCTTACTACTCTGCAGAATCACATGAAAGGTGGACTACATGAAAATTGGGCTCCCATAAAGATTTGTTGGGCTGTATCTCGATTCCAATTGAGCCCCAAGGTGGTATAGGAAGTGAGTTGGTTAGTTTAGTCCTACATCGGATAGGAAGTGAAGGATAAGTTATGGATAATTGGAATTTGTTAAAAACTTAACAAGGGGTACTCCTTTCTTAAGTCATATGAGTCCAGTCAAATATCATATCTAATTGATCAACTTTGATTCTAGTCATATTGCATTCTCCACAAATTGTATCAAAGCTTTAGTTAAACATTTGAAAGAGTGACAATAGCGGCACGAAGTCTATAAAAATATAATAGAGGATAAGAGTGGGAGGACATAGAGGCTACAAGTTCCATCATATTGTATATGGCACCTTTTATCATAATAAGACTACATGAAGAGGTTTTTACAAGTTTTATCATGTTATATTTGGTAAAGTTTGTCATGACAAGGCTCTATCTAAAGCAGTTCCATCAAACTGTGCTTGGAAACATCGTAGAGGAAGAAACTGAATGTATGCTTTAGAAACAGCTGGAGAGGCTATATATGGCAAAGTTTGTGATGACAAGACTACCTAAAGTAGTTAGTAATTATATGGCCTGAGGAAGAAGGTAGGTGAAAAGCTACTAGAATACTTGAACATGTTCAACAATCTTTTGAACCAATCATACCATTGGTGTAAAAGTGGAGAAAAAAGATAAGGCCCTATTACTTCTTACATCACTTCACTGTTCGTAGAAGAACATAGTGATTACCCTTATGTATAGAAATGATATAGTAAAGCTGGAGGAAGTCACTACATCACTTTTATGTAATCAATTATTGAAAAGCCTTCCTTCTGAGGGTGAACAATTGGCAGTGATTGCAAATAGAAGAGGAAGGATTCTTGATAAGGGATATGGAGAAGCACGATCTCGATCGACATCAAGTATGAAGGGCACGTGTTCTTCGTTGGAAATAAAAGCAGAAACTATTCTCCAAGATACACGTCCGCCTCGAACTGACACTCGAAACTTCGTCCACAATGACCGACTCTTGTAAAAAAAGATCAAAAGACACAAAACAAAGATAAAAGAATATAAATGGAAAGTCCTAACCGGTAAAAATTACCCGGAGAACGATCTCTCTCCTAAATAAGGTTACAAAATTTTACAAGATTCCTACAACTTCGTAACCCCAATACCAGAGAAAGTACATGAAGAGAACCTAAGAATTCCTATAGATTACACCGAAGAATATTTAAGAAGCCCTATCTCTTTCTTCTTCAACCTCTCTATTTCTTCCTTTTTCTTCCTCTCAACCTGTACTGGCTATCCAACAACTCTTTTGAGAATAATAATCTACAACTCTGGACCCCTTTATATAGTGTCACGTTCCGATCCCGAAGGACTGAAAGGCACCATTGGACGTGATGCCGTACAAGCCTAAGTTGTGCTTGCACAAGGTAGTACCTGCACAAAACACAAAATAGACAATGGATACAGAAACATAGAAATTTAATTACAGAAAACCAAATATTGAACACTTTGATAGGAATAGAAATACTTCTTTATTGATAACTTGAAATGTATTACAATGTACTTTTGCTTGGTTGATACAAATATGCCATAGTTGGCTTACATATCTTTGAAACCCACAAATTAGTCATAATGCCCATATATCATATGCTTTTAGTAGGACAAAAGTTAAACACCTTAAAAAAAATTTACAAAACTTGAAATAGAAAGCTTGGAAGCGACGAGCACAATTCCACCAGATTGGATGCGCTCTAGTGTCTCAGAATATCCTCCAAACTCTTGCTACCTGGCGATGCCCACAAACGTGGATCAGTACTCATCTAGTACTGGTGAGCGACCGTAATTTTCAATCTCACTTAAAATCAACACTAAGTAAACATGTGAAGCTAGCAGTTATTATTAAGTGATATTTCTAGTTGTCTAGGTTCTTTTTAACAATTCATATAAAGAAGCATAAACAATAGAGTAAACCACTTATAATAATTCTTACCTACGACCGAACGATTATCCCTGCAGAAGAAAAGCATTAGCACCAGTTGCATATATGTATGAAACTTATGAATCTTTGCATCAAATGTCAGGTGTGCAAGAATGTTATCCTAGCATGCGTCCTAACTACATGATAGTCCATTGGAAATCTATGATTAGCAGTTGGAACGTATGAGCCCATCTCACTAATAGACATGAACAACCCTCTGATCGCGAGAACATCGTTGCCCTAGGGTGTTCCTCTGATCCCCCTAGGCCGAACGATCCTGGTACCCCAGAACCGGTTGTAGGATTATCCTTGTGCATAAGTTGTCTAAAGACTGATACATGGTATGCAACTCTATCAGATAAACTCTTACTATGCAATAGTTGAATTATAAGTAAACATCTTTATCTCTGTTCTTTTTTCTCTTGCAACCATACGAGGTTTTCCTATACTTCTCTTTTGTGCAACATATGAGTACGGGGCATGTAAACATCTATAAACAAGCATAGCAAAAAATATATTTCAAGCGTACAATTCATTTCTCTTATCTTACCTTGTTATTGTGGTATAATTGAATATAGGGATATGCAAACTTGAGTGATCTAGAGATTCTTTTTATTAAGGCATGAAGACAAATGATTAATCGAAGGGTCGGAGCCACTAATCGATTGAATCAACTCGAGAGAATGTGGAAGTCTCACACAGTGATCACTCCTTGGTTATGCATCTTGAAATTGCACCAACACTTGGTTAACATTATTCGATCTCTTTCTCTTACGATTCAAAACGAAAACGCAAGCGAAGAAAGTGAACTATGAAAACCAAATCATCGAAAACAACACGAAAACGTAAATCAGCAAAACCAAGCTGCGAAAATATCCAACAAAAACTCTTGGACTCAATTCAATAGAAACTGATCCATGAGTTGGAAAGGTTCATTGCATTCCTTCCGTGATCGATTGGGCCGTAAGGTTTCCCCGATACTCAGTTTTTAATTGAGTCACAAGCCGCAGGTATTACGTAGTGGACCGCTGAAAATGAGGCACTACATAAAGCATGTCATGTCTCTATATATAAAAATTCAATCATAAGTATGCATGACATCAATTTCCTTTGAAAATTCTATGATTATGGTTTTGACTTAAGACTTTTCTCTAATCCTAAGTGTTTGCCATAACAAAAAGAAAATACTATTTCTTTTTAACAAAACTTGTTATTGCGTTCTAAGAATAAATAATGCTTTCTTATGAAGCTTACAATTAAAAATTTTAAGTACAAAAGCAAAAAAAAAAAGATCTGGAAAGAGTAGTGATAAAGATCGAGTCAGCACTAGACTCCTTTACTCCTTTGATTATCTGAAGCAAAGATGGGAAAACTTGTAAAGATCAATTCACAACACTGTGGTGGATGAAAGAACGGCAGCAAGTACCCTCTGGAACGAGGATCAAATCTTTTGATATCCCTTGGCAGCTCAAATGATGAGGTACTTGTATCTATTTGTACTATAACGATTATTTTTTAGAACTTTTTATAGGAAACAAGCAAAATGCACTATTTTTTTCTTTTTGTGCACGCACAATGACAGTCATATTTACTATGCGTAGAAATCGAATCTCAAAGCCTACACAAAACGTGATCTACATGACACGTGGCATTGGTTACCAAGAATATATATATATATATATATATATATATATATATATATAATCCTTTTAAATATGATGGTTATCGTCTTGAAATCTAAAACGCACACTATGATCTACGAATTAAATGTTCTGGTTTCTTCAAAATTTGAAACACTGCTAACAGATGTGCATTTATGATGAGAGAGAAATCTACAGTACCTGAGCAGGTATTCATCTTTTTACCAAGGATTCTGCAATACTATGTAGAGATGATAGTTAAGGGCTGACGCAGGTTGACACGTGGCATTAATCTATAGAAGAGCAGTAAAACATCATCATTACACTAACGTAATCACCGCCAATGCCTCGTGCTCTGCAATGTCCTTATGTTTTTTGGCACAAGAAATATTAGGAATAAGTCAGGGCATAATCTTCAATTCCATCTGACATTAATAGAGGAATTTGAATAGTTTTGACTTTTTCCTCCCTACGCATATGTAGGCACTCAACTACTTGATCATGTGTAGATGCATGGATGTTCTAATCCTGCGTAGGCTCCTAATTAAACACTTGATCACATGTAGGTACTCTGCATATCTAATCCATGCATGGGTACTTGGATATTCGATCCGGCGTAGGTTTGAGGACTCATCCCCTACGTATGCATCCTGGCTCTCTACTTGTGCACGTATAGAGACCAAAGGGATAGAATTTTCTACGCTTCTACAAGATCTCCTTCCAAGTTTTTGAAATTTTTATTCAAAATACTTTGAACTAAGAAGCATAGGAAATTAAAGTACTTAATTTCTACGAGCAAAAATGTCCTTAGCTCAGGATGCAGTCGTATATGAACTATCGCACAAATGCTTGTGCGTTCTTATGCATAATTTATGTGCTGCCTTGCTATCAATCATCGTGATTTGTGCACTGTAAATTGTGCCAGCCCAACGCAAGTACTCAATATTAAATACTGATTTTAACTTTTTCAGGAATAGAAACATCAACAATACATGAAGCATTGGTTTTTTC
The DNA here is from genome assembly GCA_036927795.1 of Iris macrosiphon. NCBI lineage: Eukaryota > Viridiplantae > Streptophyta > Magnoliopsida > Asparagales > Iridaceae > Iris > Iris macrosiphon. The sequence continues at coordinate 143,719,697 of JAYESA010000015.1, forward strand.
TCCCTATAATAGGGGTATATAGAAGAGAGAAATCGTGATTTCTTACTTTATTTCTCCATGCCTTATGCAACTCGAGAGTCAAATAATCGAAGCAATCTCTTGGGAGAATATGGTGTTGTGCTTCCTTGTACCTCATTCTATAGGCCTCCAAGGAGTCAAATGAAGGGACAACCTCCTATGATAGGTAGACCCTCTGAAGTGATGAAGCTGCTGCTGTGAATCCCCTTTTCGTTTTTGTACACACACACACACACACACACACACACACACACACACATATATATATATATATATATATCCCTTCTTTTCTCTTTGTATGTATTGTAAACGATAGATCAACAAAATCAACAGAATATAGAAACATGATGCAGCACGAGAACTCGTACATTCCTCTCATTAATTACTCAGAGGGTAAATCTTGTATGTGCACACAATTCGGCCATTATGTTAGCCTTGATTTTGTATATATGTCTGTGCAATCAAGGGATGATCCTCCCCATAAAACCTGCTTGTGCAAAAAATATAAGGGAACTTGCCTCCATCCATACTTGATCGCACAGAAATGTGAGGGGAAGTTGTCTCTCACACTTAGTTCTGCTCCAGACTTGAACACTGTAATTTTTTTAAGAATATTTATGTGTTAGTACTTTATGTGCACAAATTTTCTTATTGGACACTTTTATGCACGAGTCACTTTTCTGCATGGAGAGCAATCTGATCAATTTGTCGTATGACTGAGCGATTCTTTACTAGAACTTTGTTACTATGAATATATGCCATACATACTCATCTTTCCTTACTATATGCTGATGAAATATGCTTTTCATGCATGGGTCGCTTTGGTTTGCTACGACTACTATGAAGCATGGAAGGATATCATAAACCTCATTGTTCAAAGTGAATAATTGAATTATATCCAGAAGACTGTAGTAACCTAGTCGTATCCAACCGTGAAGTGAGGAAGGACTTTGTTCAGATCAAGCAAATAATCCCCGTCCATGCAGCAGTCTATCCTTGTACAACCCGAGACTAGGTCCGACATTATTTGTTTGCACAACCACAATATTGATTATAGGTTTTTTCTTGAATCCCAATCAACTATTCTGGCGGCGCAAGGTGGCGGTAGAAGGCTTTTTTGCTTTTGAATAACTTATGCAAGTCCAATTTTATATCCTCCTACCGTAATTGTCGGTACATTCGCTGTTGGGGGGACTTTCTCGCAATGTATCTCTACCTCCAATGTTGTGTTTCAGTGCTCCATTTTCTATATACAGAGGTTTGCACTAAGGAACATTTTATGGAGAAGGTTCTGAATGTACCATATTTTCATCACATGCACGGAGAAGATTCTGAATGTATCAGATTTTCATCACATTGTAACATGGTTCTAAAAGTTAGTAAGAATCTTCCTTTGGGCTTACTTCATTTTTAATGTTTGATCATAACCTCTATTATTTAGAAGTATGATGGATACAGTGATGAACGTTTATTCTTAAGAGCACAAGAGTTTATTAGAGATGATGTGGAAATGACAAATATCTATGACTCTTAAGATAAGGATAACTCAATAAGAGAATTTTTTAAGCGGACTTACTATCTATATCATGCCCAAAACTAGGTACAAATAGTAAATGTTAAAGAAGAAAGATTATCAGAGGTAATGTGAACGTGATAGTTGTGCTTAAATAAAAGTCCTATTTGCTCAGAGATAATATGGACATGGCAAAGAGGATCAAGAAATTCTGCTGGGGAGTGACCTTGTTAATCGAAATTAGTTCAGAGATGATATGGACATGACTATCTTATGAAAATATTACTATCTCAATTAGAGATTAGCTATAGGATCGTTACTGTAGAAGCATAAAAATTCTGCAGGCCACATAAAGCTCGTGCCCCTTGGAGCCGCATAGAGCTCATGCCCCTTGGAGTCGTATTAAGCTCATGCCCTTGGAGCCGCATAGAGCTCATGCCCCATGGAGTCGCATAAAGCTCATGCCCCTTGGAGCCACAAAAGAGCATAAACAACCTTCATGCAGCCTGGACAACCTCAGAGTAAGAGGTTGCATATAAAGCTCTCGACACAGTCTTCGATGACTGACATAAAGTTCTGATCGCCTCAAGATTTTTGAAAGGGGCGGCATACAGAAAGACATAAAGTCACATCATGCATTAATAGACTCGACAGATGCGCCAGGCCACGTGTCCTCACCCATGCAACCTCGTCAACATGCGACAGATTGTCCATCTGACCAAGGCCAAACGAGAGCACGTATGCGACTACAAATCCATGCGGCCTCGCCATAATGCGACCAAAGTGTCTATCCGACCAAGTCCAAACTAAGAGCCCGTATACGGCCACGATAATATACGGCCAAGACGTTATGCGGCTCTCGACTTGCAAAATCTTTCTGTTACAACCAAAGATGATTTCTCGCACAATCAGTGCTGACTACGTGTTCAGATGACCAAGTCACACACGCAACCACCCCGAGATCTCTTCAACAACATATCTCAACTAAGACCACGTGGCAATCTATCCATGGCATGCGGCTACAGTTGTAATCGCATTCTATTGAAGGAGCCCTATACGGCCACCAAACAAAGGCATATGCGGCACCTATAGCCCGTCAACACGATGGCTATAAATAGGAGCAACTTGAACATTATAAATGTTGGCTTTTTCTGCTTCAGAGAGACCAGACCACCCCCTAGTGAGCAACATGCACAAGAGAGAGAACAGAGAAGAGCTTCCTCGGTCCCGTATCGGACCGTCAACGGAGTAAAAGAGTCACTGCAGCACTCAATCTCCATCGTCGCCCCTTAGAATCAAAAATTGTACATAGATTATCTTTCTAGGACCTCTTTGTACTTTCTTTAGTTTGTTATTAAAGTAATCCCAATTTTAATGGAAAACAGTTACGAGAATGTCTTATAATAATAGATTATTTCTATCTAATTAGGGATTAGAAATGAGAAATCACTAGGTCAATTGGGATATAAAGATCATGCTTTTGATCTCTTTGTGTAGAAGACATAATTCATGATCTCAATGACAATATTTCGTAGGATCTGAGGATAATTCCACTAGAGAACTTTTATGGATCTATTACCTATTATGTATTCAAGACTCTTGAATACGGATAATAGCTCAAAAGTATTCTATAGAGAATGAGGTTTTAAAAATGTAGCATTATACGCTTTATATTATAATGTTAACCCGACTTGGATTAAACATAATATTTCTTAAGAAATTTGTCATTGATTTGCATCATAAGGATCACCATTTGGTTTTGTGAGCCTGTAAGCTCCTTCAAAATATACTGATTCTACGATGAACTATTTAACTTGGAATTTGTATTTGCTTTTATGTGTCATGACCATTGGTCTTCTCACTGCTTAGACCAGGTCACCCATTTGGAATACCTTTTTCTTCACCTTTTTATTGAAGGCTTTGGAAATGCAGGCGTGATAAAGATTAATATGTTGTTGAGCTTGGAGACATTTTTCATCAAGTACTTCCAACTCTTGCAACCATAAGCGATCAGTCTTCCCTAGTCAATTCGTTGGAATAAACCACACTAAGAGATAGGATCTGGATTTCTTGAGGAAGAATTGCTTCACATCCGTAAACCAGAGATTAAAGTGTACTCGGTTAGTGTTCGTACCATTGTCCGTTAAGCTCATAAACATTCACCAAGCTTCTTATTTTATCACGTTTATTGGACGAAATAAACTTCTTGACAAGCTTGATTATGGCCTTGTTAAGGGAAAAAACTGAATTGTACCTATTGAAAGATGGATTCCCAATGAAACTTTTAAAATTGGTAAAATGAGCCTTCAACTTGTAGATCCTTGCTCCTCTTTGTAGATCCATGCTTCCTCCTTGTAGATCCTTGCTCTACTAGTCTCCAATAGTGATTTAGGAAGGAATTGGGTGAAAATTTGGTAGAGATTTGATGGAATTTGGTTGAGAAAAATTCTAGATATAGATTTGGAATAAAAAATGAAGAGAGAGAAAGTTTTTATCCCCTTTATATAGGCCCCACTTGTCCCCTCCCTCAAGCTACTATGTAAAGTCTAAAATACTCCTTGGGGCCTCTCATGAAGAAATTAATTAAGGAGGGAAGGTTCTAGTCTAATAGGTTTAACTTAATTAATCATCCTCTTAATGATTGGGCTTCTAATTATTGGGCTCAATTCTAACTAGAATTAAATGTTGTTCTATGAGTCTAAACTAAACTAGTTAGGTCTACTAACACAAGTATAAAAATAAATCTAACATGCTAACCATAAATAAATAATACAATAAATAAATATTTAACATGCATAATATTTAATTAATTACTAAAAGACTAAAATATCTTTTTCTAGAAAATATGGTAGTGACAGATTATTACCCTCAGTAGGATATGTTGATAGGTTCTTTTAGATTCTAGAACTAGTATAGAGTGTTAGCAAGAGAATTGGACCTAGAAGTATGTTCTTAGAACTGGTAAAACCCTACCCTTACTTGAGATAGTAGTGATTGGGAAGTATTGAGAGCTAGAAAGATCGTTGATCCTAACCCTCTAGAATAATTTATAGAAATGCATAGCCAGATACTTGAAATTAGTTGTAGCATATGATAGCGATATCAGGAACGATATTATGAACTGGAGAAGATAAAATTTTAGGCTCTCATCTGGAAGATGATGATTGATACCAAGAATTCTAGCATGTGCTTGGGTGATACCATTATAATAATTGCACTATGTGACTCGGAGCAATAAATAACGGAAAGAAGAAATTTGAGGAATACAATTATAGGAAGAAATTTGATGAGAAGAGTAATTATACATTAGGGAAGGAAGAATGTTTTTTAGGAGGATTAGTGTTGTAAATAGAACAAAAAAATTTATTATGAGGATTAAGTCTAGACTATGACATTGTCCTAGGCATGGATTGGTTGAGCCAATACCACGCGACACTAGATTGTCGATGTGGTTGCGTTATTTTTAGACCACCAGATCACCCTGAGTTTGAGTTATTAAGGGAGCCCGAGAGCATGGTGTCCAACCTACCTTAGCAACACACATTGTAGAAGGTGAACCAGTGTACCAACACTTTATGTCAGAACTTGAGGACGTATTTCCAGAGGATCTTCCAAGCCTGCCACCTGATAGAGAGATAGAGTTCACTATAGAGTTAACTCTCGGAGCCAAGTCAGTTACTTCCCCCGTCTACAGACTAGCACCGAAGGAGTTGGTTGAATTGAAGGTCCAAGTAGATGATCTCTTAGACAAGGGTTTCATTCGGGCTAGTGTCATCTTATTTGTATCGCAGAAGGACGGTACGGTACGTTTGTGTATCGATTATAGGGCGTTAAATGCTGTAACGATAAAGAACAAGTACCCTTTTGTCGTGCATCGATGATTTATTTAATCAGCTTAGTGGCGCATGTGTATTCTCAAAGATCGATCTCAGATCCGACTATCATCAGATCAAGGTATGAAGGGAGGACATTCCAAAGACAGCTTTTTGGATAATGTACGTGCACTATGAGTTTCTAGTCATGCCGTTTGGTTTAACCAATGCGCCAGCAATATTTATGAGCCTGATAAACAATATTTTTCACCAGTACTGAGATAAGTTCATGGTGGTATTTATCGACGACATTTTGGTATATTCCAAGAGCCAGGATGAGCACGAGAGGCATATCATGATCGTATTGGAGTCGCTGGGGCAGGAGAGGCTGTATGCCAAGCTCAGCAAATGTGAGTTATGCTTGGATAGAGTACCATTCCTGGGATACATAATCAGCGGAGATGTTCTATTAGTTGACCCGGAGAAGATTGCTGCAGTAGAGACGTGGCCTACCCCTACATCAGTTACAAAGATTAGGAGTTTTCTCGGATTGCCGGATATTATCGGAGGTTCGTGGAAAACTTCTCGAGGATCACTGCGCCTATGACGCGACTGACGTATAAAGGCGAATAGTTTATCTGGACTGAGAAGTGTCAGACGACTTTCGATGAGCTGAAGAAGTGTTTGACATCAACACCAATTTTGATACTTCCTTCAGGATTGGGAGAATTTATAGTGTTAGTGATGCGTCTGGGAGCGGATTAGGATGTGTACTGATGCAACACGGCAAGGTGATAGCCTACGCATCAAGACAGCTGAGAGTTCATGAGAAGAACTATCCAACGCACGATCTAGAGCTACCTACAGTGATATTTGTACTAAAGCTATGGCGGCACTACCTTTATGGAGAGCGTGTTGAGACTTACACAGATCACAAAAGTTTGAAGTATGTCTACACTCAGAAGGAGCTCAACATGAGACAGAGACGATGGCTAGAGTTGATGACAGACTATGATATAAAGTTACAGTACCACCCTGGCAAGGCAAATATAGTAGCAGATGCCTTAAGCAGGAAGCCCATGGCATACTTTTTGATGACTCAGCGGCAATTGTTAGAGGATCTTCAGGAGCTCGGGATAGAGGTTGTATTGCCAGGCATGGATGGACATATGGCCAGTCTCGAGGTTCAGTCTACATTGGTTGAGAGGATCAAGGCTGCCCTGCCTACAGATGCGAGATTCTGATGACTGCGAGAGAGGACAGAGGCCGACATACAGATGGGACTCCGGATTCATGAAGACGAAATATTGAGGTGTGGAGATCGCCTATACGTTCCGAGTGGCGAGCTACGCCAGAAGTTGATGACCGAGGCTCATAGCTCAATTTATTCTATTCATCCCGGGGATACGAAGATGTACCAAGATTTGAGACAACACTACTGGTGGCATGCATGGGATGAAGAGGAAGATTGCGAGATTTATGGCAAGATGTTTGGTCTGTCAGCAAGTCAAGGCTGAACATCAGAGGACTACAGGACTATTGCAGCCGCTTTCCATTCCCGAGTAGAAGTTGTGATGCCCCAATCTCCCGCAAGCTCAATAGTCTCCGCTGAACGTGAATCACCATATTGCAGCTCTCCCGCGGGACAATCGTTCTCTTCGGGACGTGATGCCGTACGAGCCTGGAGTTGCGCTCGTACAAGGCGATGTTGTTAAACACCAAAGTTATCATTTGAAACAACCAAATTGCAACGAAAGTCAAGTATTGTGTACCAAGCACACATCAGAGTAATACGCAGCGAAGCTCTCGATAGGGTCCAAATGAAATGCCCCGAAGGCAATGCCACGAAGGTGATGCCACGAAGGCGATGAAATACTCTTGCTCTTTTTCTCTAGCCCACAAAGGTACTTACAGTTCATACATCATGTCTCGTATATCCAAGCAGCGCCACTACGCCTGCGTACCTGAAATATTACCCACAAACGTGGGTCAGTACACAGCCGTACTGGTGAGCGGGGTAACCCACTCGTCTAAGCCGACACTAAGTAAATAGTGAATGCAAACAGTTATATGGTGATCTTTCTAGTTGAATCCTAGATTCATTTCATGGCATATGAATGATATGTTAAGGAAAGCTGTAAAGCAGTTTACGCTTGCAAGCATTCAACTCAAACCAAACGACAAGCAATACATAAACAACCCAAAGGATTCTAGCATGCAACCCGTCCTACTCAAGCCATCGTTTGCACGATAACATTGAACCATCAACCAAACCTCAATATCCTTCCTCAACCAACTTGTACAATCCAATCGCGAAGTGCACACTCTTGCCGAGGCAAGGTGGCCGCGCCTACACGAAGCACAAACCAACCAAAGTAAAGCAAACCAACTCTTATCTATATGAAGTCACTGGCTAAGCCATACAGGACATATTCCAAGCATTATGGCGTGCCCTATCAGCCAGGGAAGCAAGCCCCGCTGGAGGTCCCATAATGCACCATGATTAGCACGAATCAAATATTTCCCTCCGGATCGATACGGTTCCAGTGCCCCGGAAAGCCGTTTCGAGGAAATGCCAAAACTTGTGCACAAGTTGTCCGTGACATGCAGACACAAGTAGGTATAACGAGAGGATCGAACATTCTCGCCCCACCAAGCGATCCTAGACTCGTTCAACCGATATCCAACCAAATATCCAACCAACATATCCAACCAACATATCCAACCAAGGATTCCAAAACCAAACCTCAATATATAGCCCAAGGCACCAAAATATCAAGTTATCCCATAGGCACAATGCCTCTTCTCTACACAGTATTTCAAATTGGGTACAATACCCCAACTCGAGACGAATCCATGGCACAATGCCCCAACAGTGGCACAATGCCATTTCAGTGGCACGATACCCTCGCCGATGCAGTTGTTCGGTTTCGAACCCCAACTGCTCGCTTTGTAAGACAAAGCAGCCAAGTGATACTCGTGCACGGATGCACGCTCGCTCGCCCGAATTCTCGATATTTCCAAATGCCTCAATGTATCATTCCAACCGTCCAAGCACAATCCCAATTATTCAACCGACTGCCTCAAATGTATAATCCAACTCTAGCTCCAACTATCCAATACGAAAACCAATTCAAGCCACAATTCCTATCCAAGCAAACTACGTACACTCTATGCATGCCTCAGTGTAGTGATTCCCAAGTTTCAGCCCAAGTGTTCAAGCCTTTACATGTTTTCCATATTATTAGGCATAAAGGAGTAGATGAGAAGGGAAAGAGCCCACTCACTATGTTTGATCCCGTTAAGCATCATGTCCTGCCGATACGGCCAATCCCTTGAACCCGTGGTTCGATGCAAGCACGATCTACTCAACTGGTATGACCATGCGAGCAGGCCATGCTCTCTGAATCATCCGACTGATCGGACTAAGGAAGACGGCATTATCGCTCCCATCCATCTATCTCAGTACTGTTCTGAACGAACACCTGTTTTCCATCGAACTCCGCTAGCCATCTGCACATGAAACCAATTCAATCAATCCTTCTTCACAAAATCCAATAATTCAAATGTAACCAGCATTTATTTTATTCAATCCGACTCAGCGTAACGCACCGTGCGGTTACGGGGCGTTACATAATATACCACTTAAAATCAGGTTCGTCCACGAACCGTGCTGGTACCCATTCCTATCACATGCCGCTTGTCCAATTCATAAGTCTGCTCTATGCGACTCTCATATTCACGATTTCTGACTCAGCATCTCGTTCTGCTGAACGCTCGTACAAATTTTACAAATTCCCACATCCTCCTTCCAGCTCAATACGAATTCATCGTATCGCTTAGTTTTAGATCGTACACATATTTAAGGCATCCCTAAAATACATGCATTTCAGCCGAGCCTTGCGATAGAAAATTTGAACAACTTACAAGGGTATCTTTATGTCCGAGGCATCCATTTGCTTTACTCCTAATTGAACCAAATCATGATTTTTATTCAAACATATTCGATTGAGCACTATTCTCAATTATGATAATTTCCCATCGACTCAATCCGTTCGTGTTCTAACTCAATCCATCCAACTATTTTTGAAATCCGTACCAGCAACATCTCCAAATATTATCTTTTGCACCGAACGATCACCTCAACTGATACTACCCAAGCCAGACGACTTACCCAAGTATCAAACTTTTGCTTAGATCAGTTCAGTCCAACACCTTTTCCTACCATCTCAATATCTCACTGCGTGAACATCTATATCGAGGTTCGTGTGATCCACGAAGATCTCGTCGTTACGCCAAAGGGATAGTGTCGCCACGATTTCAACGTGGACACACTCGCCACAACTCCTAGGTTGCGCATGGAATAGTTCTTCGTGCTTCTTCCACTGCCTCGAAGCATAGGATATCACCTTTGCCTTCTGAACGAACACGCTTCCCAGACTAAGTTCTGAGGCATCTTGTAAATCTGAGGCACGTCTGTCCCTTCCAGTATTCGCAAGGATTTGATCTGAACGAGCCGCTGCTTTAACTTCACGAGCTAGTTTCACAGTCGTCAATTCATATGAATGCTATTCCCTTCCAAGGCACGATGAGTCAGAGGTGATGCCATCGATAAAAATCTGCGACTCTGAATCTCATCAGTTGACTAGGCTACTTCCACCATCGCTCCGATCTTCCGGCTGCATCTTCAGCTGAAGACTATCCCAAGGGTCTCTCAAATCCAACACTCAGTCGATAAGCCAAATCTCCAACATATATTACTCACATCTGCCCTCGACGCATTCCTAAATACGCCGCCATAAGGGTCGTTCTATGGGTCAGCTGTCCCGAAGCTACGCTCAATAATTGTAAGTCATCACAATGGATAGTTACTATGAACCATGCTATATCTCATTTGCAATTCTGAGCCATAATCCAACCATTCCATCCGAGCAAACTTTCGAATCCGAGAAATGCGCTCGTTGAAACCGTCTTCCATCAATCCGTCGTTCTGCCCTAAATCCATCTAATTTCTGAATTGCCATGTTTGTCTTCTCGCACTACCAATTGCAATGATTCTCAAAACTCAAGACTTGCTCAAATTCATATCCGTTTACCGCATTCCACAATGCACGTCCAACTTACTCGAGCAGTACAGTGATTTGTTCCGACGTTACTCCCATATTTAGCTATCAATAACAGTCTGTCCGTCGCAATCTTTGCCCTTTAGTTGTTGCCATAATCCGTCCACGTCTTTCGGAGAATTCGTCTACCATCGTTGCACCATTTTTCCCAAAATTTCATTTTCGCTAAACTTGAGTCGACTTCTCGAGCAGCAATATCCAAAATCTTCCAAGTTTGTATGAATCCATCGCATTGTCCCTCCAAACTAAATCGTGTTTCATTGCTCAACCAACAGCTCAAATACGTTGCCCAAAATCGTAGTCCGTGCTAGCTATCCTTCGATTAACCCCATCATTTCGCTCTAGCGTAACCCAACTGTTCGTTCCGATCTCGTCCATCTATTAAGCCCAATGATACTTCCATTTTGTACGAGTTCGTTCTTGAGTTCTCAAATCTAATGTATCGAAGAATACCCGAGTCAAATTCCATTGCACTATATACCACTTGGAAATATAGTTTCCCTCGTGCTTACTCTGCGTCAACCAGCGTCTATCCCAAACCAACTATTTCGGGGTGATTCTGTCGAATCACAACTCAATACTCGCTTGCTTCATTTTCATTCTTTCCAACTCAGCCGATGTGCACCAACCAACTTTTATTCCCGTTACTCGAGTCCGTTCAGGCAATTTCCATTGATGTCCAACCAAAATATTTAAATGCCTTGCTTACTATGTGGTATCCCATATACCACTCTGAATCAAGTCGCTACTCGTATTACGATTTCTTGCACTGATATAAAAATTCTTTCGAACCATCCCTTATGTGTGATCCTGCCATTCACAACTCAGGTCTGACACAAAACTCAGGCAATGCCTGAATTATTCAACTATTTCCATCAATCTCGCGATGCAACTCGTGCTATATCTCGTTCTCAATACTTCCAACTATTTTTACCGTCTGATACTTTCGCTACACGAGCAACCCGTGCAACGATCGTCTTCCAAATAGTCCAACCCAATACCTAATTGTTCCACACATTTGTTGTACGAGCAACTCGTGCAAACTATTCTGATATTCCCAAGCCAAACTCAAACACGCTCAACCGATACGCCACAGCCAAAATTCCAACTTTTATCTAACACAATCGCTACACGAGCAACTCGTGCAACGATCCATTCTCATCGAATATTTTTACTCACAACATGCCGCAATACCAAATCTCGTATGCCAACCAACTGATCCACTAATGCAATCAGAAACTCCCTGAACGACAAGCCAAGCCAACCCAACGAAAGCTCTCAACTTGTTGCGCAAATACAACAATGCCACCCAACTTGCTGCACGAATGCAACAACGCCTAACGAGGCTAAGCGATCTAACGAAAACCAACCAAGGCAAGACAACCAAGAATAACATGCAGCCACAACCAGCAATATATAGACTTATTGCATGAAACATCCAATGCGGCACCGAGTAGAGTCAAGAGCTAAACGACACGTGAAAGCTATTTTAGAGTTTGTGATGAAATAAAGGACCAAGTCCGAAGAAATGAACCAGGCGCTCTGATACCAATCTGTCATGCCCCAATCTCCCGTAAGCTCAATAGTCCCCGCTGAACGTGAATCACCACGTTGCAGCTCTCCCGCGGGACAATCGTTCTCTTCGGGACGTGATGCCGTACGAGCCTAGAGTTGCGCTCGTACAAGGCGATGTTGTTAAACACCAAAGTTATCATTTGAAACAACCAAGTTGCAAAGAAAGTCAAGTATTGTGTACCAAGCAGACATCAGAGTAATACGCAGCGAAGCTCTCGATAGGGTCCAAATGAAATGCCCCGAAGGCAATACCCCGAAGGCGATGCCACGAAGGCGATGAAATACACTTGCTCTTTTTCTCTAGCCCACAAAGGTACTTACAGTTCATACATCATTTCTCGTATATCCAAGCAGCGCCACTACGCCTGCGTACCTGAAATATTGCCCACAAACGTGGGTCAGTATACAGCCGTACTGGTGAGCGGGGTAATACACTCGTCTAAGCCGACACTAAGTAAATAGTGAATGCAAACAGTTATATGGTGATCTTTTTAGTTGAATCCTAGATTTATTTCATGGCATATGATTGACATGTTAAGGAAAGCTGTAAAACAGTTTACACATGCAAGCATTCAACTCAAACCAAACGACAAGCAATACATAAACAACCCGAAGGATTCTAGCATGCAACCCGTCCTACTCAAGCCATCGTTTGCACGATAACATCGAACCATCAACCAAACCTCAATATCCTTCCTCAACCAACTTGTACAATCCAATCCCGAAGTGCACACTCTTGCCGAGGCAAGGTGGCCGCGCCTACACGAAGCACAAACCAACCAAAGTAAAGCAAACCAACTCTTATCTATATGAAGTCACTGGCTAAGCCATACAGGACATATTCCAAGCATTACGATGCGCCCTATCAGCCCGGGAAGCAAGCCCCGCTGGAGGTCCCGCAATACACCGTGACTAGCATGAATCAAATATTTCTCTCCGGATCGATACGGTTCCAGTACCCCGGAAAGCCGTTTCGAAAAAATGCCAAAACTTGTGCACAAGTTGTCCGTGACATGCAGACACAAGTAGGTATGACGAGGGGATCGAACATTCTCGCCCCACCAAGCGATCCTAGACTCGTTCAACCGATATCCAACCAAATATCCAACCAAGATATCCAACCAACATATCCAACCAAGGATTCCAAAACCAAACCTCAACATATAGCCCAAGGCACCAAAATATCAAGTTATCCTATAGGAACAATGCCTCTTCTCTACACAGTGTTTCAAATTGGGTGCAACACCCCAACTCGAGACGAATCCATGGTACAATGCGCCAACAGTGGCACAATGCCGTTTCAGTGGCACGATACCCTCGCCGATACAGTTGTTCGGTTTTGAACCCCAACTGCTCGCTTTGTAAGACAAAGAGGCCAAGTGATACTCGTGCATGGATGCACGCTCGCTCGCCCGAATTCCTGATATTCCCAAATGCCTCAATGTATCATTCCAACCATCCAAGCACAATCCCAATTATTCAACCGACTGCCTCAAATGTACAATCCAACTCTAGCTCCAACTATCCAACGCAAAAACTAATTCAAGCCACAATTCCTATCCAAGCAAACGACGTACACTCTATGCACGCCTCAGTGTAGTGATTTTCATGTTTCAGCCCAAGTGTTTAAGCCTTTATGTATTTTCTATATTAATAGGCATGAAGGAGTAGAGGAGAAGGGAAAGAGCCCAATCACTATGTTTGATCCCGTTAAGCATCCTGTCATGCCGATACGGCCAATCCCTTGAACCCGTGGTCCGATGCAAGCGCGATCTACTCAACTGGTATGACCGTGCGAGCAGGCCTTGCTCTCCGAATCATCCGACCGATCGGACTAAGGAAGACGGCATTATCGCTCCCATCCAGCTATCTCAGTATTGTTCTGAACGAACACCTGTTTTCCATCGAACTCCGCTAGCCATCTGCACATGAAACCAACTCAATCAATCATTCTTCCTAAAATTCAACAATTCAAATGTAACCAGTATTTGTTTTATTCAATCCGACTCAGCGTAACGCACCATGCGATTGTGGGGCGTTACAGAAGTGGGAACACATTACCATGGACTTCGTCTCGGGATTCCCGAGGAGCCCTAGAGGGAAGGATGCAGTCTGGATTGTCGTAGACTGACTCACCAAGTCTGCACATTTTTTTCCCTTCAGAGTTGGGTAGTCCACGGAGATATTAGCTGACATATATATGAGACAGATAGTACGACTACATGGAGTGCCTGTCAGCAATGTATCGGATCGTGATTCCAGATTCACGTCACATTTTTGGCGGAGTATGCAGGAGAGTCTAGGAACTCGTCTCAAGTTTAGCACTGCATATCATCCACAGACTGATGGTTAGTCAGAGCACACGATTCAAATACTAGAGGATATGTTAAGAGCGTGCATGATCGACTTTGGAGGATCTTGGGAGGACCATCTACACTTGATAGAATTCTCCTACAACAACAGCTACCAAGCCAGCATACAGATGATACCTTATGAGGCACTGTACGGCAGAAAGTGTAGGTCACCGGTATGTTGGAGTAACGTGGGAGAGCATTAGATAATTGGTCCAGAGTTGGTGACGCAGACAGTAGAGAAAGTGATGCAGATTCAGGGCCACCTGTGCGCAGTACAAGACAGACAGAAGCATTGGACAGATGTGCACTGCAGACCTTTGGAGTTTAGGGAAGGTGACCATGTATTTTTGAAGATATCGTCCACTCGTGGTACCATCAAATTTGGGGGCAGAGACAAGCTGAGTCTGAGGTACATCGGACCTTTTGACATCTCGGAGCGAGTCGACGAAGTAGCTTATCGTCTTGCATTGCCTCCATCATTAGAAGGAGTGCACGACATATTTCACGTATTGTAGTTGAGGAGATATATAGCAGATCCTAGCCATGTGCTTGATCATAAAGAGATTACAGTCGGGTCCAGTTTATCATATACAGAGCAGCCAGTGGGGATACTCGATCACAGTGAGAAGATTTTGAGGGGTCAGACTATTCGACTGGTCAGGGTTGCATGGAAGCATCATTCGCCAGGCGAGACTACCTGGGAGCGCGTAGATTTCATTCGACAATGTTTTCTGCATTTATTTGAGGACCGAGGTACGAATTTAAGTACTGCATTCGATTACCTGTTTACTTTTAAATTCTCGTAGCTATCATTCGTGCTATACTTTTAATTTCGGGGACAAAATTCTTCTAAGTTGGGAAGGATGTAAACCCCCTCAATTATTAATTAAGGTAGACTAGTTGGTGTTAGAAATATTGTTGTAGCGTCAGAGTATTTGAGGTTTAAAAATTTATGTTGCAGTTGTCTGATTCTTTATTTAAACTCTTGGTGCACCCTACCGTTGTTTCAATATTTGGAGCCCAACATTAGCCCTTAATTTCCAATAAATTGTTGCACTCTTGACTTGACAAGCCAACCTAGGCGCTGGACTTTTCCGTCACTCATAAACACAATCCCTTGTGCTCTAATTTAATTGCACAACTTTCCAGTCCAAAAATTAATTCTTTAATCCTATGTCGCGTACCTATGTCGTTGCCATCAATTTGGGGACACTAACTCAACCCATTTTGTCGAACCAATTAAAGGACCCAAGACTGACACCAAGCCTACACCGTTCATGACTTTGAGTCACTCCTAATTAAGACCCCATGTGCCCCCATTTAATTTAAGAGCACATGACACTTTATTTAATTAAATTGGGGATACCAACTTTGACTAATCCCAACTTAATCCCAATTTAACCCAATACCCCATTCATTAAGGCCATGCAAAACACACAACACCCTCTCACCCTACATAACACCAAATACCACTTCCCACACCAAATCCCCATTATTTTTTATTCATGTGCAAATACCCAAATGTTAAGGGGCTTATTTGCAAATATGGTGCTATGTGTCACCACCCTATTAGTCAAGACCAATGAAGAAACCTACCTCCCCCTCTTTGACCGGTCCAATCACCTCACCCTCTCCCATTTTGCATGAATATTTTTCATGTTGCATCTTGGCCCTTCATTCAAAGTGCACATCATCCTCACCACACAACCTCCTATAAAATCACTCCTCACACCTTTTCCAAGGAGCAGGCCCTAATTCCTAGAATCCTAGGAAACCCCCTTTCTCTCTCTCCTCCCTCTTCCCTACTTCACAGCCGATTTGCAACCTTCTTCTTCTTCGGTTCTTCTTCTTCTTCTTCTTCTTCTTCTTCTTTATTCCTACTCCTTCTACTTTACTTCTTCTTCAACCTTACTGATTCTTCACCACCTTACTCCGGCAAGACTCACAGTAGTGAGTTTACGCCGCCAGCACCACTGCATCAGACTTCCAGCAACAGCCTCCCCGAGCCACCTTACTCCGGTGAGACTCACCGCAGCGAGTTCACGCCGCCACCGTCGTTGCATCAGACTTCCAGCAGCAGCCTCCCCGAGCCACCAGCTGATCCGTCGAGACTCACCACAGCGAATTTACGCTACCACCGCCGCTGCATCAAACTTCCAGCAGCAACCTCCCCGAGCACCAACCTCCGCTGCACCATCACCTCCTCCAGCAGCCTTCACTGTCGCAGTTACCTCCGCTACCGCACGACTCCCTCTATGACCACCTCCAGCATCACTACGACCACCCTCGACCTCCCTCGCCATCATCCTCACCACCCTCGGCCAGCTCCACCGCAACCACCACTACCAACACCCCCTCCCGCAGCAGTCACCCGTTGCCATCCCCGCAGCCGCGTCTCCACGAACCACCACGGAGCACCACCATCACCGCCAACTCGTCGGAGCCATCACCTCCCCCGCCGCTACTGCCATCGACCTGCCACAGTGAGCCGCCGCCGTCGTGGCCCCTCTTCGCGGCCGCGAGGAACCGCGACTCGAACCCGTGTGCAAAAACTGAGTTCAACCTCCCCGATTCACGAAGCAATATCTCCCTCCTCGTGCAACCGATCCTTGAACCGACTCTTCGGGTATGAACCCTACTTAACCTAGTTGTTGTGTGTTCATTTAGAATATTTTAGTTTGCATTGTATTGTTAGTAATTAGAATTCCAATTCTTGGGAAAAACTATTTTTATAAACCCATGGTACCTCCCGATACAGAGTTGGTCCCGTCAATCCGGGTAACCTCGTCGCATACCGATTGTACCAAAAGGTAAGTTTCGTCAACGTGGACGTGTGGACTTTCGCGGAACTTAATTTGGATGTGCGTGCACACCGGAATCAATACGTATCCGTCAAAAAGTACCGTATCGACGTGTTCTGACACTCGTCCTAATTTTGTGTGTGCCTATCGTTTAGCAACAAAACTTGTGCCATCAGATTCGCAGCGTTACGCTGGTCCTGTGACCCAAGTTTGGTTCGATTCTGAGAACGTTGACGAAATATTGTTTCGTGGGCCCTACGGTTTCACATGACGAGCAATTTCGTGATTGGCTCATCAGAATCCAGTTCTGAATGTTCCGTTGGGTTCGTATCATCTTTCCGGACTTGTAGACACTAAGTTTGTAGAATTTGAAAAACTTTGTCTCTGACACATTTTTCGGTACAAGACTTGTAGACACTTGTGGTCCGTATTGACTAGAGAGTGCATTTTTGCAACTGTGTTCAAATTGGACGTATATGTATGTTTTTCTGAGCATCTCACTCATTTTGAAACTGTTGGTGATATTTGTGACAGCATCCGAAGACATCTGCTCCAGTTTCCATCTTGAGCTGCTACTTCCTTGGCGAGTTCGGGTTCGAATCTTTGCCTGGCTTCCAGGCAAGTGTACCTTGCCATCCTGTATTTCAGTTACCATATTTCTATTTACTTATTATATGTATTGTGCGCACTTTGGATCAGAATCGTTACTTTACGTCCGGGTCATAACCGGGTGCAGACGTTCGTCGGTAACGTCTGGTAATGATTGATAGATGTTCGCAACACCTTGATGTACACACTTTGTTACATCATAACGTTAGGACACATTCAAACACCGTCATCGTGCCAGATTTTCTGTATCCTGATACTGTTAGCATGACCGAAAACTGGGACGACTCTAGGATCGTGATTGTTGATAGTTACTTCAGTATGACGAGACTGTTAGATAGAGGTTCAGGTTCAGCGAACACTCGTTAACCGTTTTGGGAGGGAAAGACAGTTAATAGACGTTTGGGCTCCTCTTCACGTGCTATATATATGTATATGTCCTATTTATGTAGTGTTCTTGTATCCAGAGTAGTAGTATCACCCGTGTGACTCTTTGCTCGTTGCTACGGTATGCCCCGTGTGTCTCCGTGTCCGGAGCTACAGTTTTATTTTGGACAGCCCACGCGTCGAACATTGTCTTCAAATTGTGTCTCACTTAGGTGGTTATGCTAGATTACATCGGCGTTTCACTTGTTTCTTTCTGTTATACTATGGCATACTATTTTTTTACCTTGTTACGTCCCTATGAGGACCTGGTCCCCTGCCAGTTTTGTAGCATAGACGATTACGGAGCCTTTGGAGTTGTTGATGGTTATTTTATTCATATTGTTTATTCATCTGCTGTTGTAGCCTAGTTTTCATAGATTATTTTTTTTCGAGTCTATTCGAGTTTGTGTGTTATTGGGCGGCCGACTATAGCACATGTAGCTCATTCTTGTGTATTTCTGTTTATTGTGGATTGAGACATAGATGTTTATATTTACTGGATTTTTTTAGATAGTGACCATTATTATACAGCTTATACGTATTCGAGTCGGACCAGAGTCTGGTAGAATGCGTAGCTGGCATGTTGCGTATTCCTGGTCCTACGTATTTTGGGACTGGGGCGTGACAATTAAAACAAAAAAAAAAACTAGGAGAATTTTGAATTTCGGACAAAGGATTTACATCCTACCTACCTGAGAAATTTTTTTTCCTCAAAATTTAAGGTAGTTCGATCAAGCAAGCAAAGATGGTTTGAATGGAACTTTCCAATAGAATGGTACGATCTGATTTGACATATGGAAATTCGGTTATCGTACGAAATGAATGATAACGAGAACAAGGGCGAGAGAATCAAGATGAAGGACGAGGATAAGATCGAGTAACCCAAGATGAGAGAGGCAAATGATACTAGGTCAGCACAAGATCTTTAATGTGCAACCAGAGGCACAGTTGATGACATTATATGAGTGTTGTATCATATTGTTATTTGATTCATGCGGGAAGATTCAAGTCGTAAGTGACATATATCGATCCTATAGCATGATTTACTGTTATTGTAGGGAACGCTCAACCCATATATTAAAATATATGGGAGGATGGTTGGAGGTTTTGATGTTGAGCTCAAGGAAATAGTCCCACATCCATGTGACCACACAAAGTGTGTGTGTTTCATTATAATATTCTTCTTTTATTGACTTGTGAACATGGGGAGAGGTAGCCCATGTGGTTGAGATGTTGGACTATTTTTCTAGAGGGAAAGCTTCAAGACACCCAAGAAATATTTATATTTTTTGTCACTCATTCTTTGGGATTTTTCTTAGGAGCTAAGTCCCAAAGGGGCTTACTGACTCGGACTCGGACGAATGGCCCAAAGTGACGTTTTGATGGCACACGTTACACTTCGCACGTACACATCAGGTACCCAATGACGTTGTTTGCGCTCGATTTTCGTGCGAGTTTTCGCATGGGTGAAGCACAAAACAACTCGACCAGTGGAACAACGCACCAGTGGAATAGCTGTGCAGCGGAACAACACACTAGCGGAATAGCACGGGCTGCGCATGTGTTGTGTTTTCGCTGGGTGGCTGCGTCTGCAAAAATCGCGTTGCGTGGCTGTTTGAGTGAATATTTTTGGTTCTAACTTCTCCTTATCCTTTAGGATTTTGAGATAATGGTTAGTAATCATCCCTTATCCATAGACAATATCTTCGGATTAAGGAATGTGGCGACTATTAGGATTTGGTGTATGCATCCCCTATATAGTTTTCCCTCCTCTTTTAGAGCGCCATAATGGAGAAAAGATATACTACTACGAGAGGATTTTTTGCAGCAGCCACAAAAAATTCACGAAAACACCATCCATTAGTCCAACTCGTCTAGTTCGAGTTTCACAGTAAATGTGACAACGAGCGTTCCAGAAGTTCAATACATTAAACTTGTTGGTTTCTGAGAGCAGATCGACGAAAATGGTCGAATATTGCTTGAGCAACGGTAATTTTCATCATCCCAACAATGAGCTCTTTCTTGTTAGAGTTTATGTTTCTATCCGTTGTAGCAACTGCGTTTGCAAGTTTCTTTTACTTTCTGATTTCAGCAACTTGTTGTTGCTAGTTTTTATTTTATGAAAAAAAATCAATTTGTAATGTTTTCATTCGTACAAAGTTGTAGTGAGAACAGAAGTTATAACTTAGTTGCATAAGTCCAGGACATCGCAATCAATTGTAATATTCAATTTTTCGTGCATCTGTACGATCTTTGTAATCCGACAATAATACCAAACATCCTCCCTAGTCTCAATGAAATTGAGATAGTATTTATTCATTTTCTTCTGCATGTGGTTCGAGTATTTCCCACATTCTCTCTCTGTTATCCGCATTCTTAGTGCTTGTTCATGGTATGGACCGAGTACAACATTGTTAGCTATCCTTGGGTTGCACTCATGCACTTATAATTTTTCCTAACACTTGTTCTCACCAAATGGAGTTTGAGAGAATGATGTGTTGTTATGCAAGTTCTCCCTTTTATTTTATTTACTCTCGGATTGCTCAAATGATATAGATGCTTAAACCTTTTTTTTTTACAGTATTGACTCAAAGCTTTGGAATTAAGATCTCTTTATAGTTCCTTGCTCTGGATCGATGAATCTTGATTCATCTCCGCTTCTAGATTGATAGAGATGGACACTAAAGGAACTGAGGAACTCATTGATCCAAGGAATCAATACTTTATTCCTAGCAATTATTGGCACAAGTTGTGTCTAGTGGAGTTGGTAATCGTGAAAACTTTGCATCTCTATATTGTGATGCGAGTAGAAGCTATATAGTAGTTATTGTCATTGGAAACTTGTTGCTAAAGTAAATGATTTCCTAATTATTCCGGTGCTAAGAATATCCTAGATCAAGTTGAACACCCTCAATTTCTTTGGTAGTTATCCATGCGCGTCAGGATTAGGACCTAAACAAGGGCATACTTCGAGTCATTAGCACAACGCGATCATTGGGTTAGGGGAATACTTGAAAGCGCTTAGAAAAGATTCATTTAGAAGTGTCATTATATTGACATTAAGGTTGTCTATCAAAAGGTCCGTGGAGTGGAGCTGTTGGTTACAATGGAAAGTTTTTATAGAAACGGACACAATTCGAATTTCTTGGTAGCAACTTTGTTTCTAATTCGTTGGAAATGACATACATATATAATAATAATAATAATAATAATAAAAGGCTCTTGATAAAGGTACTACAAAAATGACTCAGAACAGTCCAAATTTTTACTATTGATACTTACAAGTTTGTCACTCCCAAAAATTACCCACCGAACTGTCCACTTCCAATTGATTTTTTTTATAATCAGGACTGTCAAAATTTTGACAGTCCTAAAAATTGATAGGACTGTCACAGTCCTTCCAATTGGTAGGACTGTCAAAATTTTGACAGTCCGGAGGGGAGAGCTACGCGGGGTGACACGAGTGCGGGGCTGCGTGGAGGCCGGAAGGAGGGGGGACTAGGCGGAGGAGCGGGAGGAGGAGGAGGAGGAGGAGGCGGGAGGCGAGGGAGGAGGCGGAGGCGCGAGGGCGGGGGCGGCGGCGAGGCGTAGGCGCACGCGCTTGCCTCCGCTTCTGCTGTTGTTGTCGTCGTTGCCGACGTCGCTGGCGCGAGGCGTAGCCACAGACCCCCACGAGGGCGTGCCTCCGCAGCGCGCACCCCCCTCCCCTCTCCCCGCACACTTCTTCATCGTCTTTTTTATCGCCTTTGTGACGGAGCTGACGGAAAGGTGCTTGAGGTGCGGCTCGGCGGCGGCAACGCGGTCGATGGCGAGATCGATGATATGGAGAGGCAAATAAATCGTTAGTTGAGGGAGGAGGAAAGGCCGGAGGGGGTGAGGGTGGGAAAGGAGCAGGAGGAGGGAGGTGAAGAGGGTGGACAACCCTAGTAAAATTTGGACTAATCTCAGTAAAAAATAATTCTAACTGGACTAACACCAATACTGGACTAGTTCCGAATCATTTTTGTAGTGCCTTTATCAAGAGCCTAATAAAAGAGGTCATGCCATCTGGATCTTTCTTTCAATGTTGTATGGATATAAGAAAATGATACAAGTATTTGTATCTTATCTATTTGTCCCTGTATTTGTGTCCCATATCTGTGTCCGTAGTGTTCCCCCCAACGTCGGTGAATATATTCGTTTTGAGAAATATCTTAATCCCGTATCAATTTGGTACCCATATATGCCTTGTGTGTGCACCTCAACTGGTCACCTCTCAAAGACAACGACACAAGCACACGCATAGTTCAGAAAGTAAAAAAATTGATCTTGCCCTTTAAGAAACTAAAGAAAATGTTGGGTTGAGGTTCTCTTTCTATATGGAGAACAATTTAGACTGCGACATGCACCATCGATTTGTCAAAAAAAAACTCAGAAAGGTGAAGACGACATTGATGACTCAATTGGAGTCAGTGCCATAGGCTATTTTGTGTGCCAATATCTTTACTTCTCTACTAATATAAAATAGTTTAAAAATGACTCAAAATTGAAATATCATATTCCTAAAAACGAAAGTATTTATAATAAATTTAAATTTAATTTATTTTTAAAAAAATATTTGTGTGTGATGCACGTACACGTTACTAGTGTATATATAATACTGTATAACACGAAAAGTTAGCTTCATTCTCGAAGTTTGTCAATTCGATGTTGGACTAAATTATCAACTCTATTGTCACCATATTTAAGTGCTTAACTGGAAACAAGATACAATCCAACAGCTTTCGGATTTGATCCGAAAGATATCGTTATAGGAGATCCAGGCTGGTTCGTTTTCATGTTCTAATTTTTCGGTAAACCTTGTCTTCCTCTGTTGTATTCTATTTCTATTTATTGAGCAGTTGTGATGATCCGATCCGATTTGAATTAGTGGAAAGAAGTATTTCTGCTATTCCTTTAGTGGAGGTTTGTTATGGTTGCATTCTGATCGTTCGGAGCTTTTGTTTCAAGGAATTTTGTAGGTTCTATGCTTTTAGCTTAGTGCTCGCAAATTTCTTCCCATTTGGGAGCGGTAATTAATATTCTGCCTGTTCCTTGCTTTGTTCCCGTAAGTGCGAAGAGATTGTATTATGGAGCAAGTTGAAGGGCTTAAGTGGAGGAGAGGAATCCGATTCCCATGGAATTATGGAAGTGGATGTCATAAAAACCAAAACCAGAGAGTCGGAATGGGACTGTGGAGAATAAATTCTCTTCTAGATTATTAACATTTGGTGGCTTCACAGTCACAGAGGAACTGGTACAAGCATATGTATAAAAAAATATACTTCCTCTAGAGAGAATTTTTAGAGAAGATTACATTATCCAAAATAATTCATAATCCAACCCACACAACCACAATAAGATTTTGGATATGGCTAAATGAGGCGGCGGAAAAGGAGCTAGCATCAGAACAAGACATGAAGCATACTTTTTATGAGTTGTACCAGCTGGTGCATTACGAGTTAGATTATTCGGTAATTCGGAACCCTAGTCCATTTCAGTTCGAATTTCTGGTTCCACTTTTGATCAAAATCGTTTCATAATCAAGGTCGGTTAAGGGGTTTTGGTTGTCCTACCGGAGCTAACTTTGGTTACTTCTTGTCTCCGACTTCAAAAGAAGATATCAGAAAATTGATGACGAGTGGGGTTGGCAGCGGTGTCGAAATCTTCGGTTCTGACGGTGACGTAGAGTTCGGATTCCGAGTTTCTCTTCTTAGCTATTCGAGACATTTCTAGTAGGAACTCTGTAGATAATTGGAATTTGTTCAGGCCTTACATGAAAATACCCTTTTAAGGCATATGGGCCGAGTCCAATTTCGTATCTCATGGGCCAACTTCGGTTTGGATCACTCCGCGTTTCCAATAAGTGTTATCAGATTCCATGGTTACAGTGCTAGTTTGGACGACTATAAAAGGTTCGAGACATATAGTGCTGAACGTTCATGGATTATACATGCTCTTCTCAAGTTGGAGTATATGAGCATCAACTACACGAATTGGCTTTAAAGGTATATTTGACGGGTCCAAGGTAGAACAAGATATTGTGGTTGGCACACAATGGTGGTGTGGATGAACGTGTCAGACTTGATTTTGTGGTCGAACGGATCGAGATGACAATAATTTGGATCTCCTGGGTGCTCGGTTAGAGGGAACTAACAAAGGTAGTCGCTGTGTGCTAAGGTTGTTCGGTTAGCAGGAACGAGCAAGGATAGCCGAGATGTGCTAAGGTTGTTCGGCCAGCGAAAACGGACTAAGTTGGAGATTGTTGGATTGTATCTCGTTTTCTGTTGAGCGCTCAAAGAAAGGTAACAATAGAGTTGGTAATTGTGTCCCACATCGGATATAAGTGTGATCATGAGGTGTAGATAATTGGGATTGGTTCAAATCTTACATGAAAATTCTCTTTTAAGACATATGGACCCAGTCCAATATCACATCTCATGGGCCAACTCCGGTTCGAATCACACCGCGTTTCCAACAAACTCAAAATATGGGCCTAGTGGATTGCTAGTTCAACGGACATAGAGGAGTTGGGGTAGACCGCGAAGGCTCTGTTGACGGAGAGGTTGGGACTTAGGGGCCTGGAGGGTTGTCCTAACCGGAGGGTTGTCAAAGTCCAATGGCTGAAAAGATGGGGACTTAGGAGCCCGAGGAATTGTCCTAACCAGAGGGTTATCCAACTCCAATGACTTGTCAGACTTATCCCAAGTCGGCTCTGGTCATAATCAGATATGTATTTATAAGGTGAGGAGACTAGGGTGAATGATTTCTTAGTAGAGGGGAGGGATGCAGGTGAGTATGTGTCGGTCGGACGTGCGATCTCCGGCGGCCCCGGTTGATCAAAAGGACATTACTGGCCCCCGGTGGATCAAAAGGACATTACTGGTACAAATTTAAAGTCCCTCTACGTATAAAGATTGGACTAGGCTATGTGTGTATTATTATTGTGTTTAAGCTACGTAGCTGCTAGCAAGGTCGAAGAAGAGCCCGTGACACCTATGTACAGAATGCATGCATCCTTGATTCGTAGCTCCCTCTGGCAATAGGCTTACATGCAGCTTGGAAATCGACTATGCATGCAATGTTCATGCTCAACCCAAAATATGATAGGCTGCCTGGAAAATTGAAAATATTGTAGCTTCTATTTTAGACATAGGTGTAGATATTTTGGGTTAGGTGAGGAAGGGGGGTTAAGAGGAATTCGGATTTGCGAACCTTCTATCCGATTATAGTGCATATTAATTAGTTGACATTCGGTGCCATTTCTAACGGATATCTAGTGTTAAAAGTGGGTTATACAAACATGATCGTTTTTGAACATGTACAAACTGTACGATTTTACTAGACCCAAAAAATTTGGAGCCTCTAAAAAATTTAACCTCTGTATATATTATTAATGTAAAATCTTAATTTTTAAATTTAGGCCTCTCTATTTTTTCAGAAACTGCCGTGGCATGGTTCTTAAAATATCAAAAAAGATCATTTTTCAAAGTAAATAAAAAAATGTCATTGTTTAGCATTTGTATATAACATTAAAAAATGTCATTGAATGTCAGTAACGGCCATCGTTACAAAGGACGATGCTACCACATCGAGATCGTTGTTGGGGAGAAAAATCAATATATTGCTTATGTAGCTTATCCTTTAGACCTTTTTGAAAAAATGTTCTGTTACTAACATGTTTACTTCTATATATTGTGGGTAACATATTTTGTTTCAAAGTCCTAAGTGCTCTACATGTAGAAGATCTGTGAATTGCTCCTGCTTATTCCAAAACCCACATCATTATAAGCGTCGAAGATATCGTTTATTATTTTGCGCTGAAGCAACTTTTAAAGCGCAAGCCGAACAAAACAGATAAAATCAAATGACATTACTTGAATACAACTGCGGATACATTGCGAAGACATAATCAAAAAGGATGTATTTCCCAAAGAATTGGGAGTTTCTAGTAATACATGACCACTAGAATTCCGTGATGTTGGGGGCACGAACCTTGTCAGACAGCATATTAGTTGGAAAGATGCATGAAGTCAACTCTTGGAGAAATTATTCGGTAAGTTGGACTCACAGTGCACATCGATTCTCTTCCACTTGATGTGATGGAGGTCGATCTACGTGCATGCAGTGACAGCCTGAAACAATCCTCCTGATGATCCTCGTGCTATAAAGTGAGAGAAAATCATGAGTCCGGCTCACTGAATAATTTCTCCGACTACTCTTGTCATAACTAAATAGGGGGGGGGGGGGGGAGAGAAGTTTTTGGGAGTGATGTCCACTTCAACTAATTAACTATCTGATTAAACACTAATCTTCCATCCTTCCAACCTAACCAATAATTGCAAAGCATATGGCCTTCTTTTTTGGAACTATAAAATGCCAACTTGATCTCCCACTACTCAACCTCCATATGCCTTGACTCTCCCTTCTTCCTCAGTACTCCCTTGAACTTCCTCCCTCGAGTAATATATTAATGGTGGTGGTGATGATGAACGTGGAGAAGTCTTCCGCTGCCCGGCGATACAGGAAGCTGCAGAGAGCCGGCTTCACCCTCCTCCGCTGCCTCGAGCTCGCCGCCCTCCTCCTCCTCGCCCTCCGGGGGCTCCCCACCGCCGCCAGGGCCTCCGGCGAATTCCTCCGCCTCTCCGCCTCCGTACTCGCCAGCCCCGGCTTCATCTTCCTCCTCGGCAACGCCATCGTCATCCACCTCTTCTTCAACAAGTGCAGCACCAGTAGTGCTGCTGTGGCCGGCCACGAGGGCACCATCGCTCCGCCGCTTCCGGCACGCGAGGGGGAGGGGGAGGGGGTGTCGTGCGAGGACAAGGAGGTGGTGGTGGAGACTAAGGCCGGCCGGGCCTTCCGGAGGACCCGGTCCGAGAAAATGCACCTGCTCCGGAGGCGGAAGGAGCCGCCGGGGCTCAGGCGCTCGAGCACTGACGCGGACCCGAAGGTGACGTCAGCGGGCGGGGAAGAGGACGCGGAGGAGTTCCGGAGGACCATAGAGGCGTTCATCGAGAAGCAGCAGCGCAAGTTCCAGAGGGAGGAAACGACGAACGCCCCAAAGCTTTTTGCTATTGTATCATCACCAGAGTTGGTGAAGGAGAAAGAATGACGATTTAAGTGCAGAGTAATATTAGTGGAAATGTAAGAGGATTTCCTGTATAAATTTTAGAATTGGCTTTACTAATTGGAAAACTCCAATAAATGCGGGCCGCGATTGTGTCAAAAGTAAACTTGGACACAGTAGAATACGTATTCATGTCAGTACAATACGGTTTCTCAATCCAACTAGTACCCCACTCTCTCTACTAAGAGTGCGTTTGATTGAATGATAAAAAATACATAAAAAAAACAAATTAATTTTAAGAAATTATTTTACTATAAATTTTATTTTTATAAAAGTTTAAACAAAATTTATGAAAATTTTAATTGGGATGATTTTTCCCAGAAAATAGTTAATTTTCTATGGGTTCGACTAGTTTTATTTTCCACTATTTTAAAAAATATATATAAAAAATAAAGGTTTTTAAAAAAGTAATTCCATAAAAAATATAATCTATCAATTATAAATTGTAGCAAATTTGTGATAGAAATATTTCTCATAAAAAAAATCCAATAAAAAACACACTAAATATTTTTTATTGAAACAGAAATACATGATATATACTTAGAGCAGTGAAGGAGCTGATAGTTTACAATTGCTTTAAAAATTAAGACAACTCTGCTAAGTTCTAGTTATGTGTACAACAAAGTAAGTAGAGTTGTAAATAAGGTTGCAAACTAGAAAATGTATACTATGTATTTTTTGTATGTATCCTTGTAGAAGAAATATTATTTTTGATCAATTTCTTTTTACTATGCGCGAGGGGTCCATATCTTTGTCAAGACTTGGACACTAGAAAAATACTGTAAAATAGCGACGGATTTCAGCGACGGATCAAATTTCGTCGCTGGATTAACGACGAAAAACCAATGGCATAGCAACTAATATATTTATATATAAAAAAATATATTAATTTGCGTCGCTATTCCATCGCCGTGGTGTCGATTTTTTCTCCGCGACGGAATAGCGACGAAATTTTTTGTCGCTGCCAAACGTTAAAATTCAATGTTCCAGTTTCATTTTTATTTCCACCCAAACATTCTCTCTCCTCTCTCACCCCTGACCCCCTCTCCTCCGACCCCCCTCTCCTCCTCCTCCTCCTCCTCCTCCTCCGACGGCAGCTTCCCGACGACGAGCGACGACAACTCCTCCTCCGGCGACAGCTTCTCCTCTCTCACCCCTGACCCCCTCTCCTCCGACCCCCTCTCCTCCTCCTCCTCCTCCTCCTCCTCCTCATGCACCTGACACTCCGCCCCCCCTCTCCTCGACACCCTGACCCCCCCCCCCCCCCCCACTCCGGCCTCCCTCTCCACCACCCCACCTCGAAGGTAAACCATAATCCTAGTTTTTATTTGTTTAATTATTGGATTTGGGATTTGGGGGTTATACATAATTTTTGCATTTGGAATTTGGGTGCTGGACATGTACATGCACGATATGTTGGACACGAACACGGATACCCACACACACACTCCACCTCCCAGTGCGCATTATTCGGTTCGGTTTCAGTCACAGTTAGGGGTGAGCATTATTTGGTTCAGTCTAAAAAAAATTTGTAAATTTAGTTACTATATATATTAGCAAAAAAAAACACAAATAAACCGATCAAAAACATCGAATTGTATTATAGTCATTTATAGTTATCCTTTAGAGTACTATTATGAATAGTAATTAGTAGTTACTATAATTAGGTACTAAGTACTTAAAAGTAGATATAGAATTGCGAATCGGAGTATCGGCCATATCGTCGGTTACAGATCGGAGTATCATATTTTTTGTATCGGAAAACAAATAATTATTAATAAATTAATA
This sequence comes from Iris macrosiphon, assembly GCA_036927795.1. Classification (NCBI taxonomy): domain Eukaryota; kingdom Viridiplantae; phylum Streptophyta; class Magnoliopsida; order Asparagales; family Iridaceae; genus Iris; species Iris macrosiphon. Next base: position 143,748,858 of record JAYESA010000015.1, read on the forward strand.
ATATTTTAGAAAATATATTTCATATATTTAGGCATAATTTTAAGTATTTCTTTGTTGTTTCTTAGTAGTTTTGAAATTGAATGAAATAGTAGTCACCCTTGCCGATTAGTTTACATGTGATAGATAAATTTATTTTTTTACTTGCATTTACAACCTCACTATGCTAAGGCATGTATCGGCCATATTCGGATGAGTGTCGAGGAAGTATAATTTTGGATACGTGTAAAACAAGTATCCTAACTCTAGCTTTTACAATATTTAGTTCATTATGAGACTTCTTCATCAAGTATCCTAACAAACTAATCATTTAGCAAATATCTTAACTCATCTTAAATTTAATTAATTGACATTTTTGAATTAATATATATGGTACATGTAGAATCAATGAGTGGATACTTAGTTGACCGACCATGGATGTACAATCGGCGACATTAGAGTATGATTGGTTTGACAGATGATTTCATGGCGGACATTGAGAAATTTCTCAAATACGTCTGTAGTCAGCCTTATTTCTTGGATATGAGGATCATCAAGTGTTCTTATGTCAAATGTCATAATATACCATTCAAAGAGGTGGATCTCGTAAGAGAGCATCTCTACAAGAAGGGTTTCATACCGAACCACAAGGAGTGGACGGCTAAAGAAGAACCTTTATTTTCATAATATCACCATTCCTCCTTCAATACGGAGGTAGAATGGTCCACTCTTGGAGATAACTTTGAATATCAACCGCGAAACCTAGCGCTTGAGTTGGTATTTGATGCGGCCGGTCCAAGTTTTGATCTGGAGGATCCTAATCCTGATGCGAAGGAATTCTATAATATGTTCAAGAATGCTGATATTCCGTTATATCCGGATTATGATTCTCATTCTGTCATGTCGGTAGTGATGCGGTTGTTGAACCTAAAGTCTGATTTCAAGAATGCTATGACCGGATAATTCAGTTAGAGAGTTGTTGCCAAAAGAATCGAAGGAGTCTCTTAAAAACTTCTACAAGTCGAAGATGATGATACAAAAACTTGAATTAGGCTACAAAAAGATAGATTATTGTCGAAACAGTTGCATGTTGTACTACATGGAGAACAATAATAAAGATAAATGTATTTTCTGTCATGCGGACCGGAAAAGCCAATTCGGGACAAAGGAAAGTCAACTTTTCGAGCAAAGTTGCGTCCCTACAAGTACATGCAGTTTTTGTCGATCACAAAGAGCCTGCAAAGGATGTATATGTCCGCAAATACAGCACAACACAAGACATGGCATAGCAAGAAATGAAAGATGGATGAAGGAGAATTATCTCATCCTTCCGATGGAGAGGCATGGAAAATTTTTGATCTGTGTCATCCTGAATTTGCTGTGAAGCCCAGGAATATCCAGTTGGATTTATGTTATGATGGATTCACACCTTTCGGACAGTCGGGATCTCAGTACTCTTGTTGGCTGGTAATTTTGACTCATTATAATCTACCACCGTGGATGTGCATGAAGACTCCTTACATATTCTTGACACTTATATACCCGGTCCAAAAAATCCAAAGAAGAACATCGATATCTACTTGCAGCCATTGGTGGATGAGTTAATACAATTGTGGTAATTCGACGTTTCGGACATATGATATATCGAATGAGCAGAACTTTCAGGTGAGAGTGTCTCTCATGTGGACCATCAACAATTTTACAGCATATGGGATGTTATTGGGGGTGGAGTACTCATGATACTTTATCTTGTCTGATATGTATGGAAAGAGTAATGCATTCCGTCTCCAGATGTAAGCCTCCTCATTTTGGGATAGGGGTAATTTAATAATTGGTAATTTTTTATTATTTTGTTTAATTAGATAGATTTAAATAATTAATTTCTAAAATTATTTTTAATATATATGACACTTAGCCATGGCTTTGATATTTTGAGCAATGCACGACCTTTTTTCTTCGAACAAAATTTATAATATTAATCTTGATTGAGTCTAATATAGTTGGAACATGTTTGTTGCATTAATTTGATCTCTCCCATGCTCCAAAAATATTGACAAACATCTACAACCATTGACATTGTAAAATTACCCTTATTCCTTTCCAGCATACTTGGACTGGCCAAACCGCATATTTGGCTAGTTGAACCCAACCGAGCCCAAATACCCTAATCGGGCTCTCAAACCAATTATTATGAGACATGTACACTATCCCACACTCATCCTCCATTATATATATATATATATATATATATATATATATATATATATATATATATATATATATATATATATATATATATATATATATATTCACACTTAAACCCTCTCATGTGCACAACAACTCAATAACACAACAAACGACCTATTTGAAGTACCGTTAGTAAACCTTCTTGTGCACTTGCACTCAAACCCAAGCAAGACCCACACAACTAGACCCAAGTGCACCCAAAGTGTCATGTCCCAGTCCCAAAATATCGAGGGACTAGACACGTGGCAATGGCCAACAGCACACACCGATGGACAAACCCAATTTAATTGACCCATCAGGGTGTACTTAAGCTGTAATACAACAATAAGGATCTATGTACTAATCTCATCCACAGAAATAAATACCATCAATATGAAATATAAAGCAACAACAAGTCTCAATAAAACATAATTCGGGAAACAACCCGATAATAAGTCTGATACAATGGTTCAACAAACCAAAAATGAAAGAGTCCAACAATAAAAAATAATGAGTATAGATTAAGCAAATACTCAGGAAAAATCCCGGCTATCACCTCATCCTCGGGGATCGGTTCAGCTCCAGTGTCTGCTCCTGCTCCTGCTCTATATACATCGGGAAAGAACTCCTCTGCTATACCTGGGGACATAATCCGGATCCAGGTCCTCAGGGGACATAGCAAGGTACAAGAATAACTCAAGACAAATAAGTGCAGTATAAATAAATGAATCAATAGGGTAAACTATATAACCAGCTAAGTGATATGCAAGTTGAGAGCATCACTAGAACTCAGGCTGAGACCACTACAAGCTCTGTGTCGGGGAGCCGGTAGCGGTGATATCACGTAATGGGCCAAGCTCAGGTTTAGAGTCTTGAGCACCGCAATAATAAGGGTTATATATATATAATCAGCCTGTAGCATGTGTGTTTCTCCCCACCCAATATAATCACACATCTCATGTCCATGACACGCAAGATCATATCTAATACAGTAAGTCATAATGATAGCTAAGCATATACAATAAAGTCTATGTCACGAATCCTGTAACCTCTACAGAATCACCATGAATATCTCAGGAAGATTCTGTCTCATGAACAGTGTCAAGTGTTCTATGGTATGACATACTTGATAATGCAAGGACGAAAATATATAGGGTCGCGATATCCATCTCTAGGTGACGTTACACAACTCCGCATACGACGTTGACACCCGAATATTATTCGAACGCTAAGCAATGCCACGCGGTCCTAGGTTGAACATTTATATCATATAATTAAATCAAGGAAATAATAAAAAACAAGTGCTGCAAGTGTAAACCCCCTGATTTTCAAGATTTTTAAAACTGGATTTTCAGAATTTTCTGGGTTTTTCGAGAATTTTTGCTAATTAAAAACAAGTTGTTTTTGGCATTAAATAAAATTAAATATTTTTAAAATATATTAAAATATTATGAAAATAATATTTTTGGGTGTAAAATGAAAAACTGGACTTAGGGTAATTTTCTGGGAATTTATTGGACTCCGAAAACATTTTTAAAGGCCCAAAACATATTTTAAAAAATTAAAAATTAATGAACCGGGCTGAACCGGGTTCAAACCGGCCTGAACCAGCCTGAACCCGGTCCAGCTGAACCAGTTGAACCGGACCAAACCGCCTAGCGGGTCGAGTAGGGTCCGCTCGACCAAACCCGACCCGCCCGAACCCGCCAGACCCTTTCCCTCTTCCCGCACGACCCGCTCGGCCGCCCGCATCCCCCGCTCCGCCCGCGTCTCCCGCCGCCCTCCGCGCCTCGCCAGCCACGCACCCCCCGCCCGCTCCGCATGGCCCCGCACCCCACGACCCCGCCACCCTCGGCCTCCCTTCTCCCCCGCCGACACCCTATAAATCCCTCCAATCTCTCCTCCTCCGGCCAACCCTCTCCGCCCTAGCCACCCCCCCCCCCCCGCCCGGCCGTGCCACCACCTCCCCCCGCCGTGCCCGCTGCCAGCGCCGACGCTCCGCCATGCCCAGCTTCCTTTCTCCTCCTCCTTCCTCCTCCTTCTTCCCCGACGCAGCCGACCCCGAGCCCCCTAACTCCGGCCCGCCTCCGCCGCTCAGCGCCTAGCTTCCGCTTCCTGTGCGCCGCGGTCCGTCCTCCCCGTCGTACAGCGCTGCCCCCCAGCTCCCTCCGGTCGGCCTCCCCTGCCGCAACCCCGGCCAGCATCCCTAACCCTAACCCTAGGTTGGGTTCGACTCGGACACGGACACTTTATGTCGTGTCGGATACGGAAAACCCAGTTTTCTGGAGCCCTGTTCAGGTACCCGTTTTTCTCTCCTCGCTATCCTGTTTTTGATTCTGTCTGTTGCATCGCGAACCCTGCGTGACCCTCTCGGTGTCCGTGCAACCCGCTCGGTGCATCACGTCCTGTGGCGATCGTGAACCGCGATCCAAAAACAGGAAAAATAACGCCCTGATTCACCCCGGAACTGGGTACGGCCCGCCAAACGGGACGACTTGGTCGCGTGCGGTCTTCACCGATACGTGCGCGACATTGATACGGACGTGCGAGATTTCACAGAAGTTGATTCGGATGTGCGTGCACACCGGAATCAACGTGTATCCGCGGACATCGTCCCGTATCTGTCAGTTCTGGAATACGTCCTAACTTTGTGTACACACGTCGGATCGAAACGAAACTTGCGCCATCGGACTCGTAGCAATACGCTGGTCCTGTGATGCAAGTTTGGTTTAATTCTGAGAACGTTGACAAAATCGCGTGTCGTGGGCCCCACAGGCTCCACTTGACGGACAATTTTGTGATCGGCTCATCGGAATCCAGTTCTGTAAGTTCCATTGGGTTCGTATCATCGTTCCTGACTTGTTGACACTAAGTTGAACAAATTTGGAGACCTTTGACCCCGACACATTTTTCGGTGCAAAGCGGGCCCACATGCGGACCCCATTTTGATCCGAAATGGTCATTTTCGCCCCTGTGTCCAAATTAAACTCAAGAACAGGCATTTTTGGCTATTTGATATCTTCTGAGCATGTTGATAATGTTTATTTCAGCATCCGAAGACATTTCTGAAAATTTCCCGAGTAACAGAACAGTAGTTGGAAATCAAACATCAGGCAAGTGTACCTTGCCAACTTGCTGTCTTTATTTCATATTACTTGTCTTAATTATAACTGTTGTACATGCTTAACCTAGGAACCATATGACGTACTTAGTGTCCGATTATAGTCGGGTGCCAACCCCGTACGCGGTATTGGGTACGTCATCTAGAGATGGACATTTCAGACCCTTTACTCTCTCGTACTTGTCTTATCAAGTGCATTATAACCCAGGACACTTGACACTATACATTGACGAAATCTTCCTGAGATATTCATGGTGATGATCTGTATAGGATAGAGGACTTGACAGAGATATTTTATTCATAGACATTATATGACTTGTTGCATTAGCTATGATCCCGCTGACATGGACATGAGACGTTATGGTCATGATATGCGTGGTTACATTGGGTGGGGAGAGACACACAGGCTACAGGCTGTTCCATATATATATATCCACTACTATTGTGAGGTTGTAGACTCTCCAGCAGAGCTAGACCCTTTACGTGTTATTACTGCTACCCGGCTCCCCGACACAGAGCTTGTAGCGGCTTCAGCCTGAGTTCTAGTGATGCTCTCAACTTGTATATCACTTAGCTGGTTACATAGTTTACCTTATTGTTTATTTATTGCTGCACTGCTTATTTATTTTGGCTTGAGTTATTTTGTACCTTGCTATGTCCTCTGAGGACCTGGATCTGGATTATGTCCCCAGGTATAGCCGAAGAGATCCATCCAGAGATATACCGTACAGGAGTACTTCCAGGAGCTGTACCAGAACCTGAGAACGAGATCGAGCCAGAGGACTTCTCTTGAGCATTTTCTTTACATCGTCAGTTATTTCTATTTCCAGTTCCTTTATTTCCTGTCTATTTGCTTTGATGTATCAGACTTGTTCTCAGATTGTTCACCGAGACACTTTTATTGAGATTTGTTAGTTCATTCTATTTACATTATTCTGGCATTTAAATCTGTGATTATCTGTTGTGGATGAGATTAGTATAGACTGTGACCTGTATCATTGGTTTTATTTATTGTTGTACTACAGCTTAAGCATGCCCTGATGGATCCATTAAATTGGGTTGTCCATCGGTGCGTGCTGCTGGCCATTGCCACGTGTCCAGTCCCTCAGTATTTTGGGACTGGGGCGTGACAGCAAGTATGACAAGGTACACTTGCCTGGGGTTTGATTTCCAACTGCTACTCTGGTATCAGCGGGATCTGCAGGTACTCCTCCGGTTGCTGAAATAAATGTTACCATCATGCTCAAAAGACATCAAATAGGTAGAATTATCTGTCCATAAGTCCAATTTGGACACAGGGACAAAAGTGACAGTTTTTGGTCAAAGTGGGGTCCATATGTGGCCCACTTCGCACCGAAAAATGTGTCAGAGACAATATTCTCCAAATTTGTCAAACTTAGTGTCTATAAGTCCAGAACGACGATACGAACCCAACAGAATGTCCAGAACTAGATTTTGATAAGCCGATCATAAAATTGCCCGTCAAATGGAGCCGTGGGGCCCACGATACGAGATTTTGTCAACGTTCTCAGAATCGAACCAAACTTGGGTCACAGGACCAGCGTAATGCTATGAGTCCGATGGCGCAAGTTTTGTTTCGAAACGACGAGCATACACGAAGTTACAACGAGTTTTAGAACAGGGCCTATACGGGGTGTTATCGACGGATATGCGTTAATTTGGTGTGCACGCACATCCAAATCAACTTTCGCAAAATCTTACACGTCCGTATTAATAGTGCGCACCTTTTGGTGAAATTAGCACACGACCAATTCGCCTTGAATAGCGGAGCGCACCCAGTTCCGAAAAAATCAGGGTTTTAAAAGACCAAGTTTTTGGTCATTTTTACCCTCGAATAACATGCAAATTACAACACCATAAATTACACTAATACAGGATTTTAAAACTAGGTTATACGGTCTAAATTACTGTTCAAGCCAATTTTGAAAATATTTAGCAGGTTTATCGCAAAACGGTCGTGAGCTGGGGAGTTCGGGTCAATTTTTGAATTTTTAGAAATCTAGGATTTATTTTCCTGATTTTGCGTCGCAGTTTACGGCCGTCATAGGACGCGATACCCTGAACAAATTGCACAAATTTTGAGAGGGTTTTACAGCGAATGCGTCACAGCAGACGGTTCAAAAAACGAGGCGGCGAGGCGAGAGAAAAACTCACGGGAACGTGGAGTCAGAATTGACTGAAAATTTCATTCGCGAGGTACATGGCGCATCGAGGCACGATGGTGGCGGAGCTGCGGTTGCTGGGGTTGCTGGGGCTGCTCAGGGAGGGTGGTCGTTGCTGTCGTTGAGTTATGGCCGGGGTCGTCCCCGGTGGTGGGCCGTCGCAGCGGGGAGCTCAGGGTTCGTCGGCTGCTGATGGCAGAGTTGGAGGAGAGACGCTGGAGTGGCGGTGGCAGCGGGGAGATCGGGTTTAGTGGTGGTGGCTGTGAGGGTTAGTGAAGGGTGGTGATGGCGATGTTGGGTGACCGGAGGAGAGTGGCGGTGAAGGTTTTGGGGTGGTCGGGTTCTCGCTGGGAAAGAAGAGGTAGTCGGCCGGAGGAGCTCGGGTGGAGGCGGTGGTGTTGGGTGAAGGGGATCGGGGTTTAAATAGCTGGCCGGGGAGGAGAAAGGCCAGCCGGTCTGCGGGGAGGTGAAGGGGAAAAGGCAGCTGGCGGTTGCTAGAGGTGGAGTGACGCGGGGAGGCGAGGCGGGGGGGGGGGGGGGGGGGGGCGGAGAGACGACCGGGGAGGGGAACGGGTTAGGTTAGGTACTGTAGCTACGAGTTCGGGTAGATGGTTTGGCGGGTCGGATTTTAGATCCGGACCCGATCCAATCAGGTTAGGGTCGAGAACGGGTTACGGGTACGGGTCGGGTTCAAATCTGACCCGTTAGGGTTGGTTTGGGTTGGGTTGGTTCGGTTTATTAATAAACCGGGTTGGTTTGGTTCGGTTCAAGTTGGTTTGTTTAAAAATATTATTTTTAGGTCTTTAAAACTAGTTTTTGGGTCCAATAAATTCCAGAAAAATTATAGTAAGTCTAATTATTTATTTTACATCCAAAAATATTATTTTCATAATATGTTAATATTTAATAATATCACAAAAATTATTTAATACCAGAAAATATTTATTTTAATTAGTTAAAAATCTCAGAAAATCCCAAAAATTTATTTTTAAATATCTGAAAAATTTGGGGGTTTACATAAAGCCTTAATAAGTGCTTAACCAAATCCCTTAGGTCTGAACTAAAGTTAAAGCCCATCAAAACCCCACCATGGGCCCAACAAACATCTATATAAGGCATCATCCTCACAAACCCTAACTCTAACATCTACTTCCCTCTTTGTAGCCACCCATATATCCTCCCTCCTCTCCTCCTTGACCACTTCAGCCTCTCCCTCTCCTTCTCTACTTTATTTTCACTCCTTCCCAACCTTCACTTCATCCCCCACAAGCTGACAAGCCCTAGAGCAAGAGATTAGACATCCCTAGAGGCCGACTACTTACTGCTCGTTGCGGCTGCTTTCTGCCCCCTCACAGCCCTCAAAATCACCTCTAAACTAAATATTTATCTCCTATATGAAGCCTCCAAGCACCCACTTAAGTTTCGTGGAGGTTGGAGTCCGTTTGGTGCTCCGAAGGGTCCGTGTCGCGAGAAAGGACCACGTCGTAATCACATACGGGTAAGTCTTCCAACTTAGATTCTTTTTTCTATTCTCTATGAACCAAAGATTGTGTAAATCATGATAATATTAGATAATGATTAGGAATAACTCCATACATGAGAAACCCGTATTTCAATGTATAAACTATTCCAAGAAAATCGAACAATCATGACACGGCCACGACGCACCAATGGTAGACAAGGTTCAATCAGTATTGTCATGATAAATATATATCGAATAATTCCAAAAAATAATATATTATTAATTCAGAATATAAATATTATAATTATATAATTAATCATATTTTATGTCGATGGGAAGATTGGATGCAAAGACTACTTGGCCAAGTTGCAAGAATAGCTAGTTAGCGTAGTTGAGATGGTTGCATGAATGATGTGATATAATTATTTATATATATATAATTATTATTAAATTCTAGAAAATTAAATAATATAATTTTATATTAAAAATACTTTATTACTCAAGTAGGTAATGTTGCATGTACAAACTAACATCAAGTTGCCAGAATATCTAGTCGACGCACAACATGACTTTGTGATACGATTCTTGGAAGGTTTGATCTTAATTCCTAAAAATGAATTTATATGTTTTTTAATTATAAAAATAAATTATTTCAAATTTATATTTATGGTATTTGCATGTCAAACATGAACCCTAAAAATAAGGGTTACTAGCTTATGTTTCGGGTGACTTTATGACATTATTTTGCTAGTAAATAGAGGTTATTTTGGAAAGAATAAATGAGTGAATATTTTTTGAGATTAAATAAGAATATAATATAATATAAAATAATTTATTTATAAATATAAACCATACTAATGGACTGGCAATGTCCCGAATAAGTTTTGGACAAAACTAGTCAACCTAAAGTAGTTATAATCTTGAAATATGTTATTTTGTCAAATCTGGAAATTTATTGTTAAAATAATTATAAATTATATTTAAATCAAGATTATATGATTTATTATGATTTATGTTCATGTCCTTTAATTGGGGACTTAAACTTAAATTTTGGAAGTCAAAAACCAAGAAACTAGGTTCTGATACCCTGTAAAAGTAAGTAAAGTTGTTAGAAATAATATTGGACTTGGTTGTACATGGAAAAAAATAAATTAGATAATTAAGTTTTAATTATGAGAATTCTTGATTAGACCCTTAAGCATTTAATTGGTGTTTAGGTCAATTGAATTCTGGAGGAGTGGATGCGGGACCAACTTTGCAACTACATACTGCGGACCCAGACAAGTGTACCTTGCCAAGATGTTTATAGTTCTAAATTATTTATTTGATATTATTTATGCATTAGATATTATATTTTTGTGGCTTGGTGGATGTACTTCTTGAGCCTAGGGCCGTCATACGATACTTTGCGTCCGAATAAGATTCGAGTACCGACATCCCCTGCGGAGTCAAGTATCGTAGTTAGAGAGTCATTCTTTCGAACCCATAATTTGTGCATATATTATTTGCACATCCGAATGTAGAACACTTGACTTGATATTCATGTGACAGAGTCTTTCTCGACTTGTTCGTGGTACTTGGACTCTGGATAGGACTACAAGTTGCATGCTATAATGATATTTATAGTTATACATATTGGCTATGACTTGTGCTGATAGTTAGAGGACATGATCTTGCGTGTCTTGATTGAGATGTGAGGTTACATTGGGTGGGGAGAGTCTTCATCGTGCTCTGGGCATATTTTACTTATTAATATTTATTGTGTATTAGGCTTTAGGTTCCCTATGCTGAATCTAAGGTATTTTATATACATATATATATGTACAGCTTCCTCCTGGTTCTCCCACACGAAGCCTTGAGTGTACTATTAGATTACGGAAGTGTCCCTTGAGATCTTCCGTGAGTACCAGCCCGAGGTACGATACCATACTCTCATTTGTATATCACATAGTTGGTCGTAGTAGCTTTCTCCATTTTTATAACATTATATTGTTTACTTATGGCTTGTTATTTTTTTGTACCTTGTTACGTCCCTCTGAGGACCTGGTCTCCTGCCAGTTTTTGCAGCATAGACGATTATGGAGCCTTTGGAGTTGCTGATGTGTGTTGCTTGTCATGCGCAAACATTTTCCGTATCTATTCGAAGATCAAGGTATAATCTTACTTTGTTCATTCCTACCGTATAATATTCTCGTTTCTTTATCGTGCGTTAGCTTTAATTTCGATGAGGAAATTTTTATAAATTGGGTAGAATGTAACCTCCATAATTTTCTATGATTTTTTTATATATATTAATAGAAATAATAGCACGTATGTCGACAACATACCAATATTTAGTAATAATGATAAATAAATAAAGTAGATTTTATTAAAAGAAATAATAATAATAATAATAATAATAATAATAATAATAATAATAATAATAATAATAATAATAATAATAATAGTAATAGTAATAAAAATAATATAAATAAATAAGAATAATTATAAATAGAAAAGAAAAGAAAGTTAAGAAATAATAATACTAACATAACATAACACAATACCACCACCATTATAACCAACCACTAATAAAACAAAAGCAGCAGCACTAGCAACCCGACCCACCTAGTCCGGCCCAACCCGCGAACCCGCGCCAGAGCTCCCATCACCTATATATATATATATATATATATATATATATATATATATATATATGTGTGTGTGTGTGTGTGTGTGTGTGTGTGTGTGTGTTCACAGGCCAACCAAAAACCCTAACATTAATCTTCTTCCTCTCCTCCTCCTCGTCGACAACCTACCACGCCGGAGCGCCGTCCTTGGCCGCTGGAACCGTCGCCGCCACTGACAGACCCGCGCGCGTAATCGCGTCCAGAACCGAACCCAGGTACCCATCTCTCCCGTCGAATTTCTTCCTATATATGCAACCGAATTTTGATCCAGTTGTTTAGATGCAACCACAACATGAACACCTTCTAATATCTTCAATTAGTTTATTTGAACCACCCTATTTCTGATGTAGATTTATCCGAAACTTTCCAAAAAAAACTACTGTTTTAGACATATGTGAATTTACAGTTTTTGAAACCAATATACTGTTTTGGAAGGCGATTTTCTCCAAATTGACCCAACCAAAATGCGATTTTCTTTTTCTGACATGAAGTCAATATAACCAGGATCACAACGATATATTATTTGCATATTTTTTTATCATTATTCTTGCATTAAAAACTGTGTTTAAAATCAGAAAAAACCCACAAAAACTGTTCATAGAAAACTTAAAAAATGCGATACGGAGTACGTCCCAACGAACCGAACCACCAAGTCACATACTAGTTGCATATAAAGGAGGGTATGGTATATCCTAATGTTCGGGCTTTTAAGAAAGTTAATTCGGGCGTGTGTGCGTGCCGGAATCAACCCATATTCGAGAGAAGTCCCCCGCAGTGGCATTTTACAAAATACCCTAAAAATTTGTGATCGCTCATTGGAACGCAAAAAAAAACTTGCACCATTGGATTCGTGATATCACGCTGGTTCTGTGACCCAAGTGTCATGCAATTCTGAGACAGTTAACCGAGCATCCTATTCGCGGGCCATAATGTTGACTCGATGGGCGAAATTGTGATCAGCTCACCGAAATCCAAAATTGGATATATTCGTATCGTCGTTTACAATTTTTTTACCTATAATTTGTATAATCTAGAGACTTTTACCCCTGACACTCATTTTCGTGCAAAGTGGGCCACTTGTGGACCCCGCTGACCCAAAATTACCGTTTGCCCCTGTATCCAAATTGGATGAAAGGATAGAGTTTTATGACTATATCACTGATTTCGGAGACTTTGGTGATATTTATTTCAGCATCCGGAGATGTCCATTCAGAGTCCCTACTTTCCGGTTGCTTGCGCTTGACGTCTGGACGCCTATACTACACAGATTGCATGCCAGGCAAGTATATCTTGCCATTGTGCTATTTATTTACATTCATTATTAGCATGCATAGTTTTGTTGCTCATTTACTTATTTTATTTTTCTATATAAAACTGGTGTCAAAGAATAACTTGGGTGCAACGACGGTTGCGTTGTCTTCTGTTTCGTATTTATATTATGCATATCGACCTAGTTTTATGAGACCACCCCATGATGTTGAGATATTCTTATGTTTCATTGGTCGTGACATATTTGTTACACGAGTGTGAGTCTCATGTAGGATACGTACTTGCGTGATAGGCTGGCCACCTGTATGTACGGGACGTGCGACGGTTAAGGAATAACTGCTAATAGAAATATAATGTTCTAGCTCACTTAGCAGTTACTAGAGGTGTTGCGTGTTATATATGTGACACGTTAGTAACATTGGGTGAAAAGAACAATGAGTAAACGTATATGGGCTCCTTTACACTTTTCCTTTTGTAACCGGTACTCTCCGTCAGAGATACGTAGTCATATAACCCTTATATTATATTATTTGCAGGCGAACTCTGACGATCCAAAGATGTTACGCTCATTAGGCCGCTGATTCTCTGAGAGAGTAATGTCAATCCTATTTTTAGCCAGATAGCTCATACGTTGGAGAGTTGTTCTCAAAAGTACATTTCACATAGACGGTTAGGCGACCCTTTGGATATTTATTTTATTACTTTATTATTGGCATGCTTCTATGTCACGCCCCAGTCCCAAAATACCGAGGGACTAGCCATGTGGCAATGGCCAGCAGCACACACCAATGGGCAAACCCAATTTAATGGACCCATTAGGGTACACTTAAGCTGTAAAACAACAGTAAATAGGTCTACGATACAAGTCACAGTCTAATTCTAATCTCATCCACAGAAAGTAATCACAGATCAAATGCCAGAATAATCAAAATAAAATATAATCGAACAAGTCTCAATAAAAAGTGTATCGGGGAACAATCCGAGAATAAGTTTGATACATCAATTCAATAGATAGGAATAAAGTAACTAAAAACAGAAATAACTGAGTATATAAAGCCAATACTCAGGAGAAATCCTCTGGCACGACCTCGTCCTCAGGTTCTGGTACTGCTCCTGTCCCGTACACCTCGAGATAGATCTCCTCTGCTAAACCTGGGGACATAATCCGGATCCAGGTCCTCAGGGGACATAGCAAGGTACAAGAATAACTCAAGCCAAATAATGCAGTACAGAAATAAATAAATCAATAGGGTAAACTATGTAACCAGCTATGTGATATGCAAGTGAGACCATTAATCATACTCAGGCTGAGACTACTATAGGCTCTGTGTCGGGGAAACCCATAGCAGCATTTTCTCGAAGGGCCAGTAAATATGCCAAAGCTCGGTGTCAGAGTATAAGGCACCTCCAATAATATAATATATATATATATATATATATATATATATATATATATATATATATATATAATCTGCCTTTAGTATGGTAAGTCTCTCCCCACCCAATGTAATCACACGTCTCATGTTCACGATGTCTCATGTCCATGTCACGCAAGATCATGACCTCTAACTGATGCAGCGAGTCATAATGATAGCTAAGCATATGCAATAAATTCTATGTCACGAATCCTGTAACCTATACAGAATCACCAGGAATAACTCAAAAGATTATGTCTCATGAACAGTGTCAAGTTTCCTATGGTATGACGTACTTGATAATGCAAGCACGAAGATATATATAGTATCGCGATATCAATCTCTAGTGACGTTACACGATTCCGCGTACGGCGTCGACACCCGAATGTTATTCAGACTCTAAGCAATGTCACATGGTCCTAGGTTGAATATTATATCAAAAGTATATATATATATATATATATATATATATATATATATATATATATATATATATATATATATATATATATACACAAAGAACTCAAACAAATACTGTAACAGGAATCACTGCAAGTTGGCAAGGTACACTTGCCTGGGGTTTGGTCTCCAACTATTGCTCTGGTATCAGCGGGATCTGCAGGTACTCCTCCGGTTGCTGAAATAAATATTACCATCATGTTCAGAAGATATCAAATAGCTAGAATTGTCTATCCATAAGTCCAATTTGGATACAGGGATAAAAGTGACAGTTTCTGGTCAAAGCGGGGTCCACATGTGGCCCACTTCGTACCAAAAAACGTACCAGAGACAAAGTTCTCCAAATTCGTCAAACTTAGTGTCTATAAGTCCAGAACGACGATACAAACCCAACGGAATGTCCAAAACTGGATTCCGATGAGCCGATCACAAAATCGCCCGTCAAGTGGAGCCGTGGGGCCCACAATACGGAATTTTATCAACGTTCTCAGAATCGAACCAAACTTGGGTCACAGGACCAGAAAAATGCTACGAGTCCGATGGCATAAGTTATATTTTGAAATGACGAGTACACACGAAGTTACAACGAGTTTCAGAACAGGGCCGATACGGGACATTGTCAACAGATACGCGTTGATTTCGACGGCGTGCACCTTTCGGTGAAGTTCGCACATGACCAAGTGGCCTCGTTTAGTGGGGCGCACCCAGTTTCGGGAAAGATTAGGTTTTAAATAAGCAAGTTTTTGGTCATTTTACCCTCGAATTAATCATAATCTACAACATCAAAAATTGAACAAAAATAGGGTTTTAAAACTAGGTTATATGGTCTAAATTACTGTTCAAGTGAATTTTGAAAACAGTTAACAGATTGCACGCAAAACGGTCGTAAACTTGCGAGTTCGGGACAAATTTTCAAATTTTCAGAAATGGAGTTTTTTTCCTAATTTTGCGTCACAATTTACGACCGACACAGGATGCGATACCCCAAACGAGTTGCACAAATTTCGAGGGGGTCATGCGGTAGTCGCACAAGATTCGACAGAATGGAAAACAGGTCAATATACAGGGAGATACGAGGCTGGGAAGACAGGTACCTTGTTGTTGATTTTCGACAGGACGACGCGGCGGCGGCTGCGGGATGGCGGAGCTCGGCCGGCGGCGTGGGTTGCTGTGCTGCGGCGGCTGCGCTGGGGTCGCCGAGGGCTCGTCGTCAGTGGTGGAGGAAGGAGTCGGGGTGGGCTGAGATGGTGATGGCGGTGGTTCGATGGAGGCGTTGGTGGCGGAGGGCTTATATAGAGAAGGGGAAAGGGAGATGGGGAGTGGGGAGGCCGGAGCGGGGGCATCGTGGGCGGAGGCGGGGCGGTGATGGCTGGGCGGTTGCGCCGGAGGAGGCGGGGTCGTGGCCGGGCGACGCGGGGGCGGGGAAATCGTGCGGAGAGGGGGCGGGCTAACGGGTCGGGTAGGGTCGGGTCGGGTCGGGTCAGGTTGGGTAGGACCCGACCCATTAGGTTCAGGGTTGGGTTCGGTCCGGTTTGGTTCGGTTTAAACCAGTTCAACCCGGTTCAGTTGGGTTTAAGCTGGTTTAATTAAAAAAAAGAGTTTTTAGCTATTTAAAAAATAGTTTTTGAGCCCAATAAATTTCAAAAAAATTACACAACATCCAATAAGTAATAATACACCCAAAAATATAATTTTTGTAATATTTTAATACTTAATTTAATACATAAAAATATTAATCCATAAAGGACATTTTTAATAATTAAATAAAAATTACCCAAAAATCCAGAAAAATTCGTTTTAAAAAATTAAAAAAACAAGGTTTTAGAATCTACCCACCTTAAAAGAATTGCGTCCTCGCAATTAAAAAATAAAACAAAACCGGTCAGAAAGGATGACACGGTTGCATAACATGTGTGTAGCATGACACAAGGGATTAAGAATCATGAACAAGAAGATCGAGAGAAAGATCAAGCAGAACATGTAGGGAAGGAAAAGATATTTCCCTAGGCAATGAGATATAAGTAAAAAAAAAATCTGGATAGAGCAAGAAAATCTACCACTTAGGAAACTAGGTTATCAATCACTAACAAGTTCAAAATACTAGGTTTAAGGCTAAGAAAATAATCTAACAGGCACGTGCTAAAGCATTACTAGGAATAGATAGCTATAAATAACTTAAATCTTATGCGCATTCGCTACTCCACGAGTCTATGCGTCCTCCATCGTCATCGCATAAGCTTGTCCGTGTCCTTGTGGTGGTGCCCTCTGCTGTTGTTGGGCCTGCTGGAAGAGTGCTGCTCGAGGTGCCAAAGGTGGTGTCACGACCCGCACCCGGTATAGGGGCACGAATACGCGGGTACGTCCAGCCTATGCCACAACATCGACGATAGAACGCTGTCTAGGTCACAATAAATACTAATATAACTCACAACCTGTCAATGATATCAATCTCCATAAGGAGGACAATATACATCTCATAATATCTCATAATATAACTCAATCACAACAACTATAAGAGTATAAGGCACGATAAAAGATAAGAATAATGACATAGTCAACCACCATGTCTCAAAATAAGGATAAACCTCAGTCTAGCTGTCCAACATAAAGTCTCCACAAGTCTCAACATAAACTAAGAATAAGTCTAAACATAAACCCAATAAACCTCAATAAGTCTCAGTGCATAAGATAAATATTGTCTAGATAGCTGCAGGTAATGTATCTTCTAAAGGAATAGTCTCCTCTAAGATCTATGATGTGTAGTTTGCATCTATACCTGGTCCATAGTGTATGGTACAAAAATCCTCAAGATTCTCTAAAAAAATATCCAGTCAGGATTGGAATGAAGTACAAGCAGTAACAGCAGTTCCACATATATTGACAAAAACTATAATACAGTGTAAAGAAATACAAGACAGATATGAATACTGGCAATAAGAGATACTGGACATAATAAAATACTGGAAGAAATGCTAGAATAAAGAAATACTGGAACATCATCATCATCAATGTACATCTAGCAATGAATAGAAATACAAGTGTATACTAGAACAATGAACTGGTATATAAGTGAATGCTAGATCCATGACTAGAACATGAGGAATGCTAGATCAATATACTAGAGATACATGTCAAGAACATCTATCTAAGTGTGTGAAATATCAGCATATCATGTGATCAGCTTGGGGTTGTAAACCCCCTCGACCAGAAATTAGGGTTAAATAATTTAATTAGCCTAATTAGGGTTAACCTGAACTAATTATGATTTAATATTTAGTATTATAAATACCTGTGAAATGATTTGATTATTTTGGATAATACCTTAGCTGTTGCCCTAAAACAAATTCCATATATTTGACCTAGACCAGTAAACCCATCATATTGAACCTAGAACAAACTCCGGATACCGATTTTCGTGCCTAATTTTAGTCGCACAAAAGTCGTTACAAAACATCCATACGCAAATTAATTAAATTGCGTAATTACGTTCGCTGTCCGTTCCAATTGATTTTGAGACCCAACCTCAACCAGTTTTGACCAACCCAGATCACGATATTATTGTACACTGAGCCTACTACACCAATGACCCTTGTCCAGCCAAATTTAGACTCCCAGATTTTTATTTAAATTAAATTAGAGACACCGGTACATTAATTACAAATTAATTAATGTGGTGACCTAACCTCATTTGAATTAGACCCAACTCTAACCCAAATCCACATCCACACCCACAAGCCTCATACAAAACACCATACACCACCCTAGTCCAATGAGGAACACCAAACATGGTGTTTGGTTACATTAAATCCCCAATTCCAGATATTGTGCCAATACCAAATTGTTCAGGGGCCTAATTGCAAAATTGCAATGAGGTGTCCCCCTCTCATTGGCCCAAACCATCATGGAGAAAAGAATGTCATGCCCTAACCGTATCCATTTATTTTCTCCCCATTCCTATGTACTTGCCTTACTTTATGTAGAGCACATCATGGCCCTACATTTGAAATGGCCCATTCCTAGCCCTCCACTCATCTTGATGGACAACCCCACTCCCCAAAAATTTAGGTCCAGCCGGCCCTAATCCCTAGGCAGCCCCCCCTCACTCTCTCTCCTACTTATACCATTATTTACACCTCATTGAAGGCACTCAAACCCAAAATTCCATAGAAAAAATCCTAACTTCTCTAAACCTCACTCCCCTCAGTCCGACCCCAGCCTTCCCTCCCCGCGCCCGACTCCGGCCAACCGCCGACTCCGGCCGCCACCACACCGACCCGACCACCCTCGCCAACCTTTCCCCCACCTGCCACCTCAGCCACCCACCGCCTAGTCGCCGGAGTAGCTCCCCCAACGGCCCGCACTGAACCGAGCTACTCCCTCCGTGCTCCGCCACCACAACACCGCCGCCTACCAAACTTCACCGGCGTCACCCCCGGCCAGTCCACTTCCTCCCCGTTGAATATCAGCCGACGATAACGACGACGTTGGCCGTGGTCGCCCCCGCAGCGCCAAGACTCCAGACTGCGGCTGCTGTTGCCGACCACCCCCCCCCCCCCCCCGCGTGACGCCGGAGCGCCGTCCGGCCACCCCCTCCGGCGACGGCCCACCACCGTGACCCCCTCGACCTGAGCTACAGTAAGGTACAATATTTTATGTAAAATTTTTAGTATTTATGCATGTATTTTAGGTTGCAAGTTTATATATATATAGATCCCGTATATTTCAGTATTTAAATACGTATCTTATATGTATTCTAATATATATTTTATTTTCTGTATTCTGTAGTATTTAAATGTATATATACTGTTTAATATTTTCTGAGTATAATGTATATATGATATATATATATATATATATACTTAATTAAATAATAAATGTATATGTATACATAGTATATATATATAAATACTTGGTATAAATATTTTAAATACCTAAAGTGTATATGTATATAGAGAATAAGGGAGGTGAGATGGCACCTCACTCTCATAACAAGGGTGGCGGTGACGTGGCACAATTCCAACCACACATTTCATAATTGGCAAATTGTACTTAACCCCCTCCCCTCGTTTGTGTGGTTGGAATTATGCCACATCACCGCCACCCTTGTTTTGAGAGTGAGGTGCCACCTTACCTCCCTTATTCTCTATGTATATATATATATATATACAAATAAATGTATATTCCTGAAATACAGTAATGTATGTATTATTACCTATTTAATAATATTGTGTATATATATATATAATGTTATATTTACTATTTGTGTATACACATAAGTATATATGTGTATGTATATACATATAATTAATGTGTGTATATATATATATTTTGATATACTTTATATAATTAGTATATTAGTATGGCAATGTATATATATTATATACATATATATGCCATTATTTACTTGTATACTTAGTACATAAATATGGTGATATATCTATAAATAAATATATATATATATATATAGATACTTGTGAATATTAATATGTGGAAGAATAAAACATTATTTAAATATATATAAATAATGTTATGCATATTTTTACTTAGGCACAAAATTACTATTTAAATACATATAAATAATGTTGTGTATATTTATTTATGTACATAAATAGTATCTAAATATTTATATATATAGGACTTTTTGAATGTTATCTATTTTATATATATGTATTTAATTAATATATGTATTATTGCTAAATAATACATAAATACTATTTTGTACTACTAAACATATATATTATACTAAATATAATTAAATATGATTTAGTGTATATATATAAATACTGGTATTAGCTATATATAAATACAGTCCCGACCCTTGACAGCTGTAGATATGAACAGTGTGTCTTAGTCGTGCTTTTGTAGCGACTAATTTGGTCATTACTATATCCTATATAGGATTGCTGGACACTACTGCCGAGGCATCAGGAGCAGGACTTTGGATTTCGCAGCTACCCGGGACAAGCAAGTATACCTTGCTGATTTACTGCTTAAATTTAAATGTTAAATTTTACAAATATACTTGAACTGTGTGCATCCGAGATTGACTCGGGTGCAGTCGACAATGCGTCGATGAATAGTGTACATGTCCTAGTTGCTAGTTGACTCACTTTTTACTGTGAGAATATTCTGATATCTTCCTAGACCATGGCACTATACATGTATCATGATGGTACATTCATACTGGGATGCGTGTCCGTGTACCCGATTCGCTATCGGTACGTACGACATGCATCACGGACTAGCATGTATTCTAGAGTAATATAGTTAATTGAGACTTGACATCTAGATACGGTACACTCAAGTCGTGCATTCGACTTGCGTATCTACATTGGGCGGGAAGGACAACTGATAAACGTATGGGATACCCCCATCGGACTCTGTGGTATCCAAAGGAACCATAGACCCGGTGACTCCCTATATTCAGACACCACGCTCTACGGAGTGTTACGGACGTATATACATTACAGACACCACGTCCTTAGAGTGTGGACATTATACATATATACAGATACCTCATTCTTCGAAATAATGGACGTTGCAGATACCACACTCTAGAGGACGTTGAACGTTATGCCTACACCTACCTATACGTTCCTAGGTTGTCCTTACATTGCATTCACTTAGATGGTTAGCACACCCCTCTTTACTTTTATTCAGTACAATATCTGGCATGCATTTTGTATCTTGTTATGTCCCTCTGAGGACCTGGTTATCTTCCAGATCTGGATGAGGCCTATTATCCCACAGTTTACGGGCCAGGTGTGGAGATGTAAACCCCCAGATTTTGAAAGAATTTTAAATTGGGATTTTTCACAATTTTCTGAAAATTTCGGGGAAATTTCTGTAATTAAAATCAGGGTTCTTAATTATTGAATAATTTTTAATTGTTAATAAATAATATTAAAATATTATGGAAATAATATTTTTTGGTGTAAAATAAAAAACTGGACTTAGGGCAATTTTCCTGAAATTTATCGGGCCCCGGACCTATTTTTAAATCACCTAAAACTAATTATTTATTTAATTGATTAATTATTATTATTATTATTATTATTATTCTATTTAATAAATCAGGCCCAACCGGCCCGGCCCAGCCCATTGGGCCGAGCCCAGCCCGCCAATGCTAGCGGGTCGGGTCGGATCCACCCGCCGCCCGACCCGACCCGAACCCGCCTGAACCCTCACCCCCCTACCCGCTCTCCCCGCTCCGCTTCCGCCGGCGCCTCCGTCGGAAAGACCACGTCCCCCTCGACCGCCCGCCTAACCCGGCCACGTCCGACCCCGGCACCCTTTATAAAATCCCCCTCCTCTTCTTCTCCTCTGCCTCACTTCCCCTAACCCTAACCCCGATCTCCGGCGACCCGATCTCCGGCGGCCCTCACCTCGACCCGACCTCCAGCACCACCCGGAACCCGCCGTCCACCACCCTCCAGGGCCTAGCCCCCACCAGCACCTCCTCCTCTTCCTCCCTCTTCCCCCTCGCAGTCGGACTCGTCCGCCCGCCTCCGATCGAAGACCCCCTGCCGGCACCGCCCTCACCCGAGCCCGGCGACGACACCCGCAGCCACCAGCGTCCCTCCGGCCACCGCGATTCAGCACGACCTCAGCCCTAGGCGGACACGGCTGACCCGGATACGGCTGACCCGGACACAGCAGCTCGCGGACACATGGACACGTCCTGGACACGGGACGCGTGTCGGACACGATTCAAACCCCAGGTTTTTAGCCCAGTTCAGGTGCGTGTATCTTCTTACTCGTAGCTCGGATTTTAATTCCGTAAATTGTGTTGTGAAGCCTGTATGACCCTCTCGGTGCCCGGACAAACGCTCGGGGCATCGCGTCCTGTGGTGATCGCACACCGCGATCCAAAAACAGAAAAAACCAGACCCTGTTTCACCCCGGAACTGAGTACGCCCCTCCAAACGGGATGACTTGGTCGCGTGCGGTCTTCACAGATACGTGCGCGCCGTCGATACGGACGTGTGAGATTTTGCGGAAGCTGATTCGGGTATGCGTGCACACTGGAATCAACGCGTATCCGCGGACATCGTCCCGTATTCGATTTTTCTGTAAATTACCCTAACTTCCTGTACACACGTCGGATCGAGACGAAACTTATGCCATCGAACTCATAGCAATACGCTGGTCCTGTGGGTCAAGTTTGGTTCGATTCTGAGAACGTTGACAAAATCGCGTGTCGTGGGCCCCACATGCCCCACTCGATGGGCAATTTTGTGATCGGCTCATCGGAATCCAATTCTGAAAGTTTCGTTGGGTTCGTATCATCGTTCCTGACTTATTGACACTAAGTTTGGTGAATTTGGAGACTTTGACCCTGACACATTTTTCGGTGCAAAGCGGGCCCACATGCGGACCCGTTTTGACCCGAAATTGCCGTTTTTGTCCTTGTCTCCAAATTGGACTCAAGGACAGGTGTTTCTAGCTATTTGATACCTTCTGAGCATGATGGTAATATTTATTTCAGTATCTGGACACCTTTCTGGAAATTTCCCCGAGACACAAAACTGTATTTGGATCCAAACATCAGGCAAGTACCTGCACTTCAAGTTTAATCTTTATATTGTGATAATTAATTTCCTTGCTCTACCAGTACCATTGATGAGTACACGTAGTATTAGAACACTGAATTTCATGTCTTGCTTTTCGTGTCGGGTGGAAGAATACTAGAAGGCATGTAGTTTACCTTTTCCCCTGTCCTGACTGCTAGCTGTTGGTACGCGACTGTACCATCAGCCTGATACTCAATTATTCCTGACTGATAGCCGTCTATGATGGCCTGATTAGCCTTATAACCCCCTACATGCCAACTATGTATTCTAAATACACAAGTTCACGCACATAGTTTCTTGTCGTGTTGCAGTTCTTGTTGTCTTGTTACAGTTATATTTCCTGTCATATTTTATTTCTGTTTTACTCATATTCCTGGTTTGTAGCGATTAATCATGTTTTACTTGTAGTCCTGATTTATAGCATTATTTCTCAGTTAATTTCACTACTTACTTATGCATATTCTCAACATGATGCTTAATCAGTTATTTTCTACCTGTCACAAATATATAGTTTAAATTTTGTTGTGCATTGTGTACTTTGCTCCTTTCCTGACTGGATCCGTTGTTTTAGGTGATGATGAGAACTTGCCCCCACCTATTAGGGCCCTATGAGGCAGCATGTGATACAGTTGAGAAGCCGGTTCCCACTCAGGAGACTACCTTTGAGGAGTAGTCAACCAGTTAGCTAGTATTTTCCTTTCAGCATAATACTCGGGTTTGTCCCCGATTTATCTTCTGGCTTTGTATTAACTGTGAATTTGGTTGACACAGATTAAATATTATGAAATCTTAACATTCTTATTCCTGTGATTATTCTTGCCTGTTTATTATTGTGGATGAGATAGATATTTAGTGATCCCAGAAAATGACCTAGACAGCGTACTACCGCCGATACTGCGGCGTAGGCTGGACGTACCCATGTACTCGTGCCCGAATATCCGGGTGCGGGTCATGACAGGAGACGAGGTTTGCTCTTGACGAGGAGCTAGAGGTCCTTCCATCGGAGTACCCCTGATCATCTTGGTAGGCCTCCCGCCTATGACTGGAGCTCCTTACCTAGTTAGCAGTTGCTTCAGTCACTATTTTTATCAGTGCTCTTATTTCAGACTATCAGTACTTTATCTCCAACATTTGTAGTGGGTTTATTCCCACCAGACATATTTTAGTTGTACTATGTCAGTCGACTATGTTTCTTATATTCTAGTCTTTTATTTCAGTATTTACTTGTTATCTGTGGATGAGATTAGACATTGCCTGTTGTTGATATTAGACTTGTTAGATTTAGGACAGCGTAGCACGCTTCGCCAGAATCCATTAAATTGGGATATCCTCGGTGACGTGTCAGCTGGCCAATGCCACGTGGCCTGGTTCCATATATTTATGGAACTGGGACATGACATGGTTTTATTGGTGCCCCCATGCAGGTCGATCTGACAAACATCAAATATTTATCGCTTGTGGTATGGTAACATGCCCAGCGAGCCTACAATAGGATAGAAATTACTAGGTCTCATCCACTTGATTACGCTTTTGAAACTCTTCCGTACTTTTAAATATCTGCATCCTGTTTGATTGATCCTATACTCTTTTAATATCGTTCTATCTCTTACAGCGAGATGAACCTTCGTAGCCGACGTGAGATACTTGGTATCATAGTGCCACCTGCAGCACCGAGGGAGGATACGACTCAGGGACCACCCAGAGAGCTGCCACAGCCAGAGGCACAAGTGATCCCCCAGGCCCCGATGGTGCACTGGCATCAGGTCTCTCCCGACGAAGGGACGCAGCAGCCAGAGGGCCAGACATCACAGACGATCCCGAGACAGTACTTCGAGGGACAGACCTCGAGGGCGACACCGATGCCACAGTACGAGAGACCGGCACCCGAGGAGACACCAAGGAGACAGCCGGAGGTACCACTTCCACCACCTCCACCGTTTCCACCTCAGATGACACCAGCGGAGGGACAGCCCCAGATGATGCAGTTCTTCCAGATGATGATGCAGGCCCAGTGGCAATAGACGGAGTCCCTGAGACAGGGCCTGATGGCAGTACTGGAGAGGGCACCTGCCCAAGCAGCATCACCGGCACCTGCACCTGACCCGCTAGCGGGCACTGTACGAGGCTTCCGACAGATGGGCCCGGAAACCTTCTTGGGCAAGGAGACGGCAGAGGAGATCTCAGACTGGGTCTCCAACACCGAGATGCTGTTAGAGGGTTCGCAGCTACACCCCGATCTCTGGATGAACGTGGTGAGGGACCAACTCACAGGCAACGCCCATCACTAGTGGGACTTTATGGAGCGCAGCATCGGCAGACAGCAGACTTGGGAGAAATTTCTGGAACACTTCAATGCGAAATATTTCCCCGCTACGGTGAGGAATGCCCTGTACTCTCAGTTCCTGCACCTGGAGCAGGGAAACTTGTCAGTGGACGCCTACGACGGAGAGTTTAGCAGACTCAACCGATTTGGTGCAGTCCTGATACCCAACGACCTGGAGAAGGCCAGAAGATTCTACCATGGCCTCTCTCACGAGCTGCAGCGGTACACCACTACCCAGGCGAGGATCTCTTACGAAGAGGTCCTATCAGAGGCGAGGATCCAGGAGGCGATAGGAGGAGCGAGACGTCCAAGCGCGAACGTCCCAGCCAGGACCCAGCAAGGAGCAGGAGGACCGATCCACCGTCCAGGAGCGCCGGCGCCGTAGAGGACAGCGCCGTACCAGCAGAAGGAGCTCCCAACTTGTCACTTTTGTGGCAAGAAGGGACACGTCATCAGAGACTGCCGAAAGAAGCTCGGGCTCTGCATGGTCTGTGGAGCCAGCCAGCACCTTGCTAGAGACTGCCCCCAGCGCAGAGATGTAGCAACCCAGATTGGGCAGAGACCAGCAGTACCACCTTTGAGGATCCAACCCCTAGCAGGAGGCCAGCGTCCCCCAGCTACCGGAGGACAGCAGAGAGGACCGCCCTTGGTCCCACAGGAGGCACACTTCAACCAGGCCCGACAGTAGGAAGGAGGGCAGAGGCGCGGGCAAGCCTTTGCCTTAGCATCTATCGAGGAGGAACCAGAGGGAGAGGCTATAGCAGGTACAATTCTAGTTGCATCATTACCTGCAACTGCACTGTTTGATTCTGGAGCTACACTGTCATTTATATCTAGTAGATTCGTAGCAATGCATAGAGTAGCAACCTCCCCCTTACCTAAGAGTTGGAGAATACTTACCGGAGGAGGCATCGTACCGGTTACCAGCACCATTAGAACGTGCTCGGTAGTAGTTTGTGGTAGGGAGATGAGAGTGCGATTGTTGGTACTCCCAATGCCAGCTTTCGACGTAGTTCTGGGCATGGACTGGTTAAGCCAGTACAATGTCGTACTAGATTGCCGGAAGGGTAGCGTTACTTTTAGACTGCCAGGACACCCGGAGTTCGAATTCATTCGAGGCACCATCGAGCGAGGAGTAGGACACGCAGCTGGAGCTTACATGGCGATGGAGACGGCACCCCCAGAAATTGTTGCAGAGTTCGAGGATGTTTTCCCAGAGGAGTTGCCAGGACTACCGCCTGATAGAGAGGTGGAGTTCACCATTGAGCTAGTACCTGGAGCAGCACCGGTATCATCAAATGTGTACCGGTTGGCAAAGAAGAAGCTTGACGAGCTGAAGCTACAGCTAGAGTAGTTGCAGATCAAGGGATTCGTTCGTCCTAGTGCATCACCCTGGGGAGCACCAATGCTGTTTGTACCGAAGAAGGACGGGACGTTCCGGATATGCATTGATTACAGGGCCCTTAATGCTCTGACTATCAAGAACAAGTACCCTCTACCGTGAATCGACGATCTGTTCGACCAGCTGACAGGAGCAGTGGTGTTCACGAAGATCGACTTAAGATCGGGCTATCATCAGGTGAAGGTGCGAAGGGAGAACATTCCAAAGACAGCATTTAGAACTCGCTATGGTCACTACGAGTTCTTAGTGATGCCTTTCGGATTGACAAATGCGCCTGCTGTGTTTATGAACCTGATGAACCGAGTCTTCCATGAGTACCTGGACCAGTTCGTGGTAGTCTTCATCGACGACATCTTGGTGTATTCGAAGAGCCACGAAGAGCACGGGGAGCACTTGAGGCTTGTGTTAGAGACGCTGAGACGAGAGAGGCTTTATGCCAAGCTGAGCAAGTGCAAGTTTCTTCTAGATCGTGTCGTATTTCTTGGACACGTTATCTCGGGAGATGGCATTTCAGTAGATCCTGCGAAGATTTCATCAGTAAAGACGTGGCCGACCCCTACCAACGTCTCAGAGGTGAGGAGTTTTCTAGGACTTGCCGGATATTACCGGAGGTTCATAGAGAACTTCGCAAGGATCGCAGAGCCGATGACCCGCAAGGATCAGGAGTTCACCTAGACAGAGGAGTGTCAGACGGCGTTTGATAAGCTGAAGAAGCGTCTGACTACAGCACCCATCTTGACCATACCTTCTGGACCCAGAGGATTCGTGATCTATAGCGATGCGTCAGGGAAATGATTAGGATGCGTTTTGATACAGCATGGGAAGGTTGTGGCCTATGCCTCTAGACAGTTGAGGACCCATGAGAAGAACTATCCTACCCACGACTTGGAGCTTGCCGCAGTGATCTTTGCTTTGAAGCTTTGGAGGCACTACCTGTACGGAGAGCGCGTGGAGATATTCACCGATCATAAGAGCCTGAAATACGTTTACACCCAGAAGGACCTGAACCAGAGGCAGAGACGATGGCTCGAAGTGATGGCGGACTTCGAGATTGAGCTGCAGTACCATCCAAGAAAGGCTAATGTGGTAGCCGATGCTTTAAGCAGGAAGCCCATAGCATTTTTTCTGACTACCCAACAACATCTGTTGAGAGATCTAGAACAGTTGGGTATCGAAGTTATTATGCCCGGAGTAGACGGCCAGATGTCGAGTTTCCAGGTGCAATCGACATTAGTGGAGAGAATCAAGGCTGCTTTGCCGACGGACGCCAGATTTCAGAGGCTTCGACAGAAGACAGAGGCTGGAATACAGACGAGACTGCGTATACACGAGGATGGGACTTTGAGATGTGGAGATCGTCTCTATGTTCTGAATGAAGAGCTACGCCAGGAGCTGATGACGGAGGCGCACAGTTCGACCTATTCTATACATCCAGGAGGCACGAATATGTACCGAGACCTGAGACAGTACTACTGGTGGCACGGGATGAAGAGGGAGATAGCCCGCTTTGTAGCTAGGTGTTTGGTGTGTCAGCAAGTTAAGGCTGAGCATCAGAGGTCTGCCGGATTACTTTAACCGCTCCCGATACCGGAGTAGAAATGGGAGCACATCACCATGGACTTCATCACGGGTTTCCCGAGGAGTCCTAGTGGTCGAAATGCCGTATGGGTGATCGTAGATAGACTCACCAAGTCTGCCCACTTTTTACCCTTCAGGGTTGGGCAATCTACGGAAGTCTTGGCAGACATGTACATGAGGGAGATTGTACGATTGCATGGAGTGCCAGTCAGTATCGTGTCTGACCGGGATACGAGGTTTACATCATACTTTTGGAGGAGTATGCAAGAGAGTCTTGGTACCCGCCTTAAGTTCAGTACTTTGTACCACCCGCAGACAGATGGACAATCCGAGCGCACCATTCAGACGCTGGAGGACATATTGAGGGCATGCATGCTCGACTTCAGCGGTTCATGGGAGGACCACTTGCACTTGGTCAAATTTTCCTACAACAATAGCTATCAGGCGAGCATTCAGATGGCTACCTAAGAGGCATTGTATGGTAGAAAATGTCATTCTCCAGTATGTTGGAGCGATGTAGGCGAGAGGCAGATTCTAGGGCCAGAGTTGATCGTCCATACAGTGGAGAAGGTGAAGAAGATCCAGGGACATCTACGAGCAGCACAGGACCGGCAGAAGCATTGGGCTAATGTGCATCGACGATCCCTAGAGTTCCAGGTTGGAGAACATGTGTTCCTGAAGATTTCACCTTCCAGAGGAACGATCAGATTTGGAGGCAGAGGGAAGCTGAGTCCGAGGTACATCGGACCCTTCGATGTGCTAGAGCGCGTCGGAGAAGTTGCTTTCAGATTGGCCTTGCCGCAGACACTGGAAGGAGTTCACGACGTCTTCCATGTATCTCAGCTGAGGATGTACATACCAGATCTGAGTCATGTGCTTGACCACTCGGAGATCACCGTTGGTCCAAGCTTGTCATACCAGGAGGAGCCGGTAGAGATCCTAGATCGAAGCGAGAAGGTACTGCGAGGCCAGACTATCCCTCTAGTTCGTGTCGCATGGAGGCATCATGCACCAGGTGAATCAACCTGGGAACGAGAGGACGATATTCGACAACGTTTTCCCCATCTCTTCGAAGGCCTAGGTATGTTATAGCATTTATTTCATTCAACAGTTTTTCTATATGTCTGTTTTAATTTCGAGGACGAAATGCTCTAAGGAGGGTATGTTGTAAACCCCCTCGACCAGAAATTAGGGTTAAATAATTTAATTAGCCTAATTAGGGTTAACCTGAATTAATTATGATTTAATATATAGTATTATAAATACCTGTGAAATGATTTGATTATTTTGGATAATACCTTAGCTGTTGCCCTAAAACAAATTCCACATATTTGACCTAGACCTGTAAATCCATCATATTGAACCTAGAACAAACCCCGGATACCAATTTTCGTGCCTAATTTTAGTCGCACAAAAGTCGTTACAAAACATCCATACGCAAATTAATTAAATTGCGTAATTACGTTCGCTGTCCGTTCCAATTGATTTTGAGACCCAACCTCAACCAGTTTTGACCAACCCAGATCACGATATTATCGTACACTGAGCCTACTACACCAATGACCCTTGTCCAGCCAAATTTAGACTCCCAGATTTTTATTTAAATTAAACTAGAGACACCGGTGCATTAATTACGAATTAATTAATGTGGTGACCTAACATCATTTGAATTAGATCCAACTCCAACCCAAACCCACATCCACACCCACAAGCCTCATACAAAATACCATACACCACCCTAGTCCAATGAGGAACACCAAACATGGTGTTTGGTTACATTAAATCCCCAATTCCAGATATTGTGCCAATACCAAATTGTTCAGGGGCCTAATTGCAAAATTGCAATGAGGTGTCCCCCTCTCATTGGCCCAAACCATCATGGAGAAAAGAATGTCATGCCCTAACCGTATCCATTTATTTTCCCCCCATTCCTATGTACTTGCCTTACTTTATGTAGAGCACATCTTGGCCCTACATTTGAAATGGCCCATTCCTAGCCCTCCACTCATCTTGATGGACAACCCCACTCCCCAAAAATTTAGGTCCAGCCGGCCCTAATCCCTAGGCATCCCCCTCTCACTCTCTCTCCTACTTATACCATTATTTACACCTCATTGAAGGCACTCAAACCCAAAATTCCATAGAAAAAATCCTAACTTCTCTAAACCTCACTCCCCTCAGCCCGACCCCAGCCTTCCCTCCCCGCGCCCGACTTCGGCCAACCGCCAACTCCGGCCGCCACCACACCGACCCGACCACCCTCGCCAACCTTCCCCCCACCTGCCACCTCAGCCACCCTCCGGAGTAGCTCCCCCAACGGCCCGCACTGAACCGAGCTACTCCCTCCCGCTCAGCACAGCCGACCACCCTATCCCTCCGTGCTCCGCCACCACAACACCGCCGCCCACCAAACTTCACCGGCGTCACCCCCGGCCAGTCCACTTCCTCCCCGTTGAATTTCAGCCGCCGACGACGACGACGTTGGCCGTGGTCGCCCCCGCAGCGCCAAGACTCCAGACCGCGGCTGCTATTGCCGACCCCCCCCCCCCCCCCGCGCGACGCCGGAGCGCCGTCCGGCCACCCCCTCCGGCGACGGCCCGCCACCGTGACCCCCTCGACCTGAGCTACAGTAAGGTACAATATTTTATGTAAAATTTTTAGTATTTATGCATGTATTTTAGGTAGCAAGTTTATATATATATAGATCCCGTATATTTCAGTATTTAAATACGTATCTTATATGTATTCTAATGTATATTTTATTTTCTGTATTCTGTAGTATTTAAATGTATATATACTGTTTAATATTTTCTGAGTGTAATGTATATATGATATATATATATATATATATATATATATAAATACTTAATTAAATAATAAATGTATATGTATACATAGTATATATATATAAATACTTGGTATAAATACTTTAAATACCTAAAGTGTATATGTATATATATATATATATATATATATACAAATAGATGTATATTCCTGAAATACAGTAATGTATGTATTATTACCTATTTAATAATGTTGTGTATATATATATATATAATGTTATATTTACTATTTCTGTATACACATAAGTATATATGTGTATGTATATACATATAATTAATGTGTGTATATATATATATTTTGATATACTTTATATAATTAGTATATTAGTATGGGAATGTATATATATTATATACATATATATGCCATTATTTACTTGTATACTTAGTACATAAATATGGTGATATATCTATAAATAAATATATATATATAGATACTTGTGAATATTAATATGTGGAAGAATAAAACATTATTTAAATATATATAAATAATGTTATGCATATTTTTACTTAGGCACAAAATTACTATTTAAATACATATAAATAATGTTGTGTATATTTATTTATGTACATAAATAGTATCTAAATATTTATATATATAGGACTTTTTGAATGTTATCTATTTTATATATATGTATTTACTTAATATATGTATTATTGCTAAATAATACATAAATACTATTTTGTACTACTAAACATATATATTATACTAAATATAATTAAATATGATTTAGTGTATATATATAAATACTGGTATTAGCTATATATAAATACAGTCCCGACCCTTGACAGCTGTAGATACGAACAGTGTGTCTTAGTCGTGCTATTGTAGCGACTAATTTGGTCATTACTATATCCTATATAGGATTGCTGGACACTACTGCCGAGGCATCAGGAGCAGGACTTTGGATTTCGCAGCTACCCGGGACAGGCAAGTATACCTTGCTGATTTACTGCTTAAATTTAAATGTTAAATGTTGTAAATATACTTGAACTATGTGCGTCCGAGATTGACTCGGGTGCAGTCGACAATGCGTCGATGAATAGTATATATGTCCTAGTTGCTAGTTGACTCACCTTTTACTGTGAGGATATTCTGATATCTTCCTAGACCATGGCACTATACACGTATCGCGATGGTACATTTATATTGGGATGCGTGTCCGCGTACCCGATTCGCTATTGGTACGTACGACATGCATCACGGACTAGCATGTATTCTAGAGTAATATAGTTAATTGAGACTTGACATCTAGATACGGTACACTCAAGTCGTGCATTCGACTTGCGTATCTACATTGGGCGGGAAGGACAACTGATAAACGTATGGGATACCCCCATCGGACTCCGTGGTATCCAGAGGAACCATAGACCCGGTGACTCCCTATATTCAGACACCGCGCTCTACGGAGTGTTACGAACGTATATACATTGCAGACACCACGCCCTTAGAGTGTGGACGTTATACATATATACAGATACCTCATTCTTCGGAATGATGGACGTTGCAGATACCACACTCTAGAGGACGTTGGACGTTATGCCTACACCTACCTATACGTTCCTAGGTTGTCCTTACATTGCATTCACTTAGATGGTTAGCACACCCCTCTTTACTTTTATTCAGTACTATATTTGGCATGCATTTTGTATCTTGTTATGTCCCTCTGAGGACCTGGTTATCTTCCAGGTCTGGACGAAGCCTATTATCCCACAGTTTATGAGCCAGGTGTGGAGACGAGGTTTGCTCTTGACGAGGAGCTAGAGGTCCTTCCATCGGAGTACCCCTGATCATCTTGGTAGGCCTCCCGCCTATGACTGGAGCTCCTTACCTAGTTAGCAGTTGCTTCAGTCACTCTTTTTATCAGTGCTCTTATTTCAGACTATCAGTACTTTATCTCCAATATTTGTAGTGGGTTTGTTCCCACCAGACATATTTCAGTTGTACTATGTCAGTCGACTAAGTTTCTTATATTCCAGTCTTTCATTTCAGTATTTACTTGTTATCTGTGGATGATTTTAGACATTGCCTGTTGTTGATATTAGACTTGTTAGATTTAGGACAGCGTAGCACGCTTCGTCAGGATCCATTAAATTGGGATATCCTCGGTGACGTGTCAGCTGGCCAATGCCACGTGGCCTGGTTCCATATATTTATGGAACTGGGGCGTGACATGGTTTTAGTGGTGCCCCCATGCAGGTCGATCTGACAAACATCAAATGTTTATCGCTTGTGGTATGGTAACATTCCCAGCGAGCCTGCAATAGGATAGAAATTACTAGGTCTCTTCCACTTGATTACGCCTTTGAAACTCTTCCGTACTTTTAAATATCTGCATCCTGTTTGATTGATCCTATACTCTTTTAATATCGTTCTATCTCTTACAGCGAGATGAACCTTCGTAGCCGACGTGAGATACTTGGTATCATAGTGCCACCTGCAGCACCGAGGGAGGATACGACTCAGGGACCACCCAGAGAGCTGCCACAGCCAGAGGCACAGGTGATCCCCCAGGCCCCGATGGTGCCCTGGCATCAGGTCTCTCCCGACGAAGGGACGCAGCAGCCAGAGGGCCAGATATCGCAGACGATCCCGAGGCAGTACTTCGAGGGACAGACCTCGAGGGCGACACCAATGCCACAGTACGAGAGACCGGCACCCGAGGAGACACCAAGGAGACAGCCGGAGGTACCACTTCCACCACCTCTACCGTTTCCACCTCAGATGCCACCAGCGGAGGGACAGCCCCAGATGATACAGTTCTTCCAGATGATGATGCAGGCCCAGTGGCAACAGACGAAGACCCTGAGACAGGGCCTGATGGCAGTACTGGAGAGGGCACCTGCCCAAGCAGCAGCACCGGCACCTGCACCTGATCGGCTAGCGGGCACTGTACGAGGCTTCCGACAGATGGGCCCGGGAACCTTCTCGGGCAAGAAGACGGCAGAGGAGATCTCAGACTGGGTCTCCAACACCGAGATGCTGTTAGAGGGTTCGCAGCTACACCACGATCTCTGGATGAACGCGATGAGGGCCCAACTCACAGGCAACGCCCATCACTGGTGGGACTCTATGGAGCGCAACATCGGCAGACAGCAGACTTGGGAGGAATTTCTGGAATACTTCAATGCGAAATATTTCCCCGCTACGGTGAGGAATGCCCTGTACTCTCAGTTCCTGCACCTGGAGCAGGAGAACTTGTCAGTGGACGCCTACGACGGAGAGTTCAGCAGACTCAGCCGATTCAGTGCAGCCCTGATACCCAATGACCTGGAGAAGGCCAGGAGATTCCACCATGGCCTCTCTCACGAGCTACAGCGGTACACCACTACCCAGGCGAG
Organism: Iris macrosiphon; assembly: GCA_036927795.1. NCBI lineage: Eukaryota > Viridiplantae > Streptophyta > Magnoliopsida > Asparagales > Iridaceae > Iris > Iris macrosiphon. Next base: position 143,783,696 of record JAYESA010000015.1, read on the forward strand.
GATCTCTTACGAAGAGGTCCTATCAGAGGCGAGGATCCAGGAGGCGATAGGAGGAGCGAGACGTCCCAGCGCGAACGTCCCAGCCAGGACCCAGCAAGGAGCAGGAGGACCGATCCGCCGTCCAGGAGCGCCGGCGCAGCAGAGGACAGCGCCGTACCAGCAGAAGGAGCTCCCAACTTGTCAATTTTGTGGCAAGAAGGGACACGTCATCAGAGACTGCCGAAAGAAGCTCGGGCTCTGCATGGTCTGTGGAGCCAGCCAGCACCTTACTAGAGACTGCCCCCAGCGTAGAGATGTAGCACCCCAGATTGGGCAGAGACCAGCAGTAGGATCCAACCCCCAGCAGGAGGCCAGCGTCCCCCAGCTACCGGAGGATAGCAGAGAGGACCGCCCTTGGTCCCACAGGAGGCACACTTCAACCAGGCCCGACAGCAGGCAGGAGGGCAGAGGCGCGGGCAAGCCTTTGCCTTAGCATCTATCGAGGAGGAACCAGAGGGAGAGGCTATAGCAGGTACAATTCTAGTTGCATCATTACCTGCAACTGCACTGTTTGATTCTGGAGCTACACTGTCATTTATATCTAGTAGATTCATAGCAATGCATAGAGTAGCAACCTCCCCCTTACCTAAAAGTTGGAGAATACTTACCGGAGGAGGCATCGTACCGGTTACCAGCACCATTAGAACGTGCTCGGTAGTAGTTTATGGTAGGGAGATGAGAGCGCAATTGTTGGTACTCCCAATGCCAGCTTTCGACGTAGTTCTGGGCATGGACTAGTTAAGCCAGTACAATGCTGTACTAGATTGCCGGAAGGGTAGCGTTACTTTTAGACTGCCAGGACACCCAGAGTTCGAATTCATTCGAGGCACCATCGAGCGAGGAGTAGGACACGCAGCTGGAGCTTACATGGCGATGGAGACGGCACCCCCAGAAATTGTTGCAGAGTTCGAGGATGTTTTCCCAGAGGAGTTGTCAGGCCTACCGCCTGATAGAGAGGTGGAGTTCACCATTGAGCTAGTACCTGGAGCAGCACCGGTATCATCAAATGTGTACCGGTTGGCAAAGAAGGAGCTTGACGAGCTGAAGCTACAGCTAGAGGAGTTGCAGATCAAGGGATTCGTTCATCCTAGTGCATCACCCTGGGGAGCACCAGTGCTGTTTGTACCGAAGAAGGACGGGACATTTTGGATGTGCATTGATTACAGAGCCCTTAATGCTCTGACTATCAAGAACAAGTACCCTCTACCGCGAATCGACGATCTGTTCGACCAGCTGACAGGAGCAGTGGTGTTCACGAAGATCGACTTAAGATCGGGCTATCATCAGGTGAAGGTGCGAAGGGAGGACATTCCAAAGACAGCATTTAGAACTCGCTATGGTCACTACGAGTTCTTAGTGATACCTTTCGGATTGACAAATGCGCCTGCTGTGTTTATGAACCTGATGAACCGAGTCTTCTATGAGTACTTGGAACAGTTCGTGGTAGTCTTCATCGACGACATCTTGGTGTATTCAAAGAGCCACGAAGAGCACGGAGAGCACTTGAGGCTAGTGTTAGAGATACTGAGACGAGAGAGGCTTTATGCCAAGCTGAGCAAGTGCGAGTTTCTTCTAGATCGTGTCACATTTCTTGGACACGTTATCTCGGGAGATGGCATTTCAGTAGATCCCGCAAAGATTTCATCAGTAGAGACGTGGCCGACTCCTACCAACGTCTCAGAGGTGAGGAGTTTCCTAGGACTTGTCGGATATTAGCGGAGGTTCGTAGAGAACTTCGCAAGGATCGCAGAGCCGATGACCCGCTTGACCCGCAAGGATCAGGAGTTCACCTGGAGAGAGGAGTGTCAGACGGTGTTTGATGAGCTGAAGAAGCGTCTGACTACAGCACCCATCTTGACCATACCTTCTGGACCCGGAGGATTCGTGATCTATAGCGATGCGTCCGGGAAAGGATTAGGATGCGTTTTGATGCAGCATGGGAAGGTTGTGGCCTATGCCTCTAGACAGTTGAGGACCCATAAGAAGAACTATCCTACCCACGACTTGGAGTTTGTCGCAGTGATCTTTGCTTTGAAGCTTTGGAGGCACTACCTGTACGGAGAGCGTGTGGAGATATTCACCGATCACAAGAGCCTGAAATATGTCTACACCCAGAAGGACCTGAACCAGAGGCAGAGACGATGGCTCGAAGTGATGGCGGACTTCAAGATTGAGCTGTAGTACCATCCAGGAAAGGCTAATGTGGTAGCCGACGCTTTAAGCAGGAAGCCCATAGCATTTTTCCTGACTACCTAACAACATCTGTTGAGAGATCTAGAACAGTTGGGTATCGAAGTCATTATGCCCGGAGTAGACGGCCAGATGTCGAGTTTCCAGGTGCAATCAACATTGGTGGAGAGAATCAAGGCTGCTTTGCTGACGGACGCCATATTTCAGTGGCTTCGACAGAGGACAAAGGCTGGAATACAGACGGGACTGCGTATACATGAGGACGGGACTTTGAGATGTGGAGATCGTCTCTATGTTCCGAATGGAGAGCTACGCCAGGAGCTGATAACGGAGGCGAACGGTTCGACCTATTCTATACATCCAGGAGGCACGAAGATGTACCGAGACCTGAGGCAGTACAACTGGTGGCACGAGATGAAGAGAGAGATAGCCCGCTTTGTGGCTAGGTGTTTGGTGTGTCAGCAAGTTAAGGCTGAGCACCAGAGGTCTGCCGAATTACTTCAACCGCTTCCGATACCGGAGTGGAAATGGGAGCACATCACCATGGACATCGTCACGGGTTTCCCGAGGAGTCCTAGTGGTCGAAATGCCGTAGGGGTGATCGTAGATAGACTCACCAAGTCTGCCCACTTTTTACCCTTTAGGGTTGGGCAATCTATGGAAGTCTTGGCAGACATGTACATGAGGGAGATTGTACGATTGCATGGAGTGCCAGTCAGTATCGTGTCTGACCGGGATACGAGGTTTACATCGTATTTTTGGAGGAGTATGCAAGAGAGTCTTGGTACCCGCCTTAAGTTCAGTACTTCGTACCACCCGCAGACAGATGGATAATCCGAGCGCACCATTCAGACTCTGGAGGACATGTTGAGGGCATGCATGCTCGACTTCAGCGGTTCATGGAAGGACCAGTTGCACTTGGTCGAATTTTCCTACAACAATAGCTATCAGGCGAGCATTCAGATGGCTCCCTACGAGGCATTGTATGGTAGGAAATGTCGTTCCCTAGTATGTTGGAGCGATGTAGGCGAGAGACAGATTCTAGGGCCAGAGTTGATCGTCCATACAGTGGAGAAGGTGAAGAAGATCCAGGGACATCTACGAGCAGCATAGGACAGGCAGAAGCATTGGGCTAATGTGCATCGACGACCCCTAGAGTTCCAGGTTGGAGAACATGTGTTCCTGAAGATTTCACCTACCAGAGGAACCATCAGATTTGGGGGCAGAGGGAAGCTGAGTCCGAGGTACATCGGACCCTTCGATGTGCTAGAGCGCGTCGGAGAAGTTGCTTACAGATTGGCCTTGCCGCAGACACTGGAAGGAGTTCACGACGTCTTCCATGTATCTCAGCTGAGGAGGTACATACCGGATCCGAGTCATGTGCTTGACCACTCGGAGATCACCGTTGGTCCAAGCTTGTCATACCAGGAGGAGCCGGTAGAGATCCTAGACCGAAGCGAGAAGGTACTGCGAGGCCAGACTATCCCTCTAGTTCGTGTCGCATGGAGGCATCATGCACCAGGTGAATCAACCTGGGAACGAGAGGACGATATTCGGCAACGTTTTCCCCATCTCTTCGAAGGCCTAGGTATGTTATAGCATTTATTTCATTCAACAGTTTTTCTATATGTCTGTTTTAATTTTGAGGACAAAATGCTCTAAGGAGGGTATGTTGTAAACCCCCTCGACCAGAAATTAGGGTTAAATAATTTAATTAGCCTAATTAGGGTTAACCTGAATTAATTATGATTTAATATATAGTATTATAAATACCTGTGAAATGATTTGATTATTTTGGATAATACCTTAGCTGTTGCCCAAAAACAAATTCCACATATTTGACCTAGACCTGTAAACCCATCATATTGAACCTAGAACAAACCCCGGATACCAATTTTCGTGCCTAATTTTAGTCGCACAAAAGTCGTTACAAAACATCCATACGCAAATTAATTAAATTGCGTAATTACGTTCGCTGTCCGTTCTAATTGATTTTGAGACCCAACCTCAACCAGTTTTGACCAACCCAGATCACGATATTATTGTACACTGAGCCTACTACACCAATGACCCTTGTCCAGCCAAATTTAGACTCCTAGATTTTTATTTAAATTAAATTAGAGACACCGGTGCATTAATTACGAATTAATTAATGTGGTGACCTAACCTCATTTGAATTAGACCCAACTCCAATCCAAACCCACATCCACACCCACAAGCCTCATACAAAACACCATACACCACCCTAGTCCAATGAGGAACACCAAACATGGTGTTTGGTTACATTAAATCCCCAATTCCAGATATTGTGCCAATACCAAATTGTTCAGGGGCCTAATTGCAAAATTGCAATGAGGTGTCCCCCTCTCATTGGCCCAAACCATCATGGAGAAAAGAATGTCATGCCCTAACCGTATCCATTTATTTTCCCCCCATTCCTATGTACTTGCCTTACTTTATGTAGAGCACATCTTGGCCCTACATTTAAAATGGCCCATTCCTAGCCCTCCACTCATCTTGATGGACAACCACACTCCCCAAAAATTTAGGTCCAGCCGGCTCTAATCCCTAGGCAGCCCCCCCTCACTCTCTCTCCTACTTATACCATTATTTACACCTCATTGAAGGCACTCAAACCCAAAATTCCATAGAAAAAATCCTAACTTCTCTAAACCTCACTCCCCTCAGCCCGACCCCAGCCTTCCCTCCCCGAGCCCGACTTCGGCCAACCGCCAACTCCGGCCGCCACCACACCGACCCGACCACCCTCGCCAACCTTCCCCCCACCTGCCACCTCAGCCACCCGCCGCCTAGTCGCCGGAGTAGCTCCCCCAACGGCCCGCACTGAACCGAGCTACTCCCTCCCGCTCAGCACAGCCGACCACCCTATCCCTCCGTGCTCCGCCACCACAACACCGCCGCCCACCAAACTTCACCGGCGTCACCCCCGGCCAGTCCACTTCCTCCCCGTTGAATTTTAGCCGTGACGACGACGTTGGCCGTGGTCGCCCCCGCAGCGCCAAGACTCCAGACCGCTGCTGCTGTTGCCGACCCCCCCCCCCCCCCGCGCGACGCCGGAGCGCCGTCCGGCCACCCCCTCCGGCGACGGCCCGCCACCGTGACCCCCTCGACCTGAGCTACAGTAAGGTACAATATTTTATGTAAAATTTTTAGTATTTATGCTTGTATTTTAGGTTGCAAGTTTATATATATATAGATCCCGTATATTTCAGTATTTAAATACGTATCTTATATGTATTCTAATGTATATTTTATTTTCTGTATTCTGTAGTATTTAAATGTATATATACTGTTTAATATTTTTTGAGTATAATGTATATATGATATATATATATATATAAATACTTAATTAAATAATAAATGTATATGTATACATAGTATATATATATAAATACTTGGTATAAATACTTTAAATACCTAAAGTGTATATGTATATATATATATATATATATATATATATATATATATACAAATAGATGTATATTCCTGAAATACAGTAATGTATGTATTATTACCTATTTAATAATGTTGTGTATATATATATATAATGTTATATTTACTATTTGTGTATACACATAAGTATATATGTGTATGTATATACATATAATTAATGTGTGTATATATATATATTTTGATATACTTTATATAATTAGTATATTAGTATGGGAATGTATATATATTATATACATATATATGCCATTATTTACTTGTATACTTAGTACATAAATATGGTGATATATCTATAAATAAATATATATATATAGATACTTGTGAATATTAATATGTGGAAGAATAAAACATTATTTAAATATATATAAATAATGTTATGCATATTTTTACTTAGGCACAAAATTACTATTTAAATACATATAAATAATGTTGTGTATATTTATTTATGTACATAAATAGTATCTAAATATTTATATATATAGGACTTTTTGAATGTTATCTATTTTATATATATGTATTTACTTAATATATGTATTATTGCTAAATAATACATAAATACTATTTTGTACTACTAAACATATATATTATACTAAATATAATTAAATATAATTTAGTGTATATATATAAATACTGGTATTAGCTATATATAAATACAGCCCCGACCCTTGACAGCTGTAGATACGAACAGTGTGTCTTAGTCGTGCTATTGTAGCGACTAATTTGGTCATTACTATATCCTATATAGGATTGCTGGACACTACTGCCGAGGCATCAGGAGCAGGACTTTGGATTTCGCAGCTACCCGGGACAGGCAAGTATACCTTGCTGATTTACTGCTTAAATTTAAATGTTAAATGTTGCAAATATACTTGAACTGTGTGCGTCCGAGATTGACTCGGGTGCAGTCGACAATGCGTCGATGAATAGTGTACATGTCCTAGTTGCTAGTTGACTCACCTTTTACTGTGAGGATATTCTGATATCTTCCTAGACCATGGCACTATACACGTATCGCGATGGTACATTCATATTGGGATGCGTGTCTGCATACCCGATTCGCTATCGGTACGTACGACATGCATTACGGACTAGCATGTATTCTAGAGTAATATAGTTAATTGAGACTTAACATCTAGATACGGTACACTCAAGTCGTGCATTCGACTTGCGTATCTACATTGGGCAGGAAGGACAACTGATAAACGTATGGGATACCCCCATCGAACTCCGTGGTATCCAGAGGAACCATAGACCCGGTGACTCCCTATATTCAGACATCGTGCTCTACGGAGTGTTACGGATGTATATACATTGCAGACACCACGCCCTTAGAGTGTGGACGTTATACATATATACAGATACCTCATTCTTCGGAATGATGGACGTTGTAGATACCACACTCTAGAGGACGTTGGACGTTATGCCTACACCTACCTATACGTTCCTAGGTTGTCCTTACATTGCATTCACTTAGATGGTTAGCACACCCCTCTTTACTTTTATTCAGTACTATATCTGGCATGCATTTTGTATCTTGTTATGTCCCTCTGAGGACCTGGTTATCTTCCAGATCTGGACGAGGCCTATTATCCCACAGTTTACGGGCCAGGTGTGGAGACGAGGTTTGCTCTTGACGAGGAGCTAGAGGTCCTTCCATCGGAGTACCCCTGATCATCTTGGTAGGCCTCCCGCCTATGACTGGAGCTCCTTACCTAGTTAACAGTTGCTTCAGTCCTCTTTTTATCAGTGCTCTTATTTCAGACTATCAGTACTTTATCTCCAACATTTGTAGTGGGTTTGTTCCCACCAGACATATTTCAGTTGTACTATGTCAGTGGATTATGTTTCTTATATTCCAATCTTTCATTTCAGTATTTACTTGTTATCTGTGGATGAGATTAGATATTGCCTGTTGTTGATATTAGACTTGTTAGATTTAGGACAGCGTAGCACGCTTCGCCAGGATCCATTAAATTGGGATATCCTCGGTGACGTGTCAGCTGGCCAATGCCACGTGGCCTGGTTTCATATATTTATGGAACTGGGGCGTGACAGGGACTGATCAGGCTTGCTATGTATGACTAGCTATGATTCATGTAAGGTCAGGCTAACCATCCAGATAGCTATGATGCAAGCAATATTCAGGCTAATCATACATAACAGGCTATGAGGCATATAATGGTCAGGTTGTACCGACGTGAGGAGTGGGTGAGCTATGATGCATGTAGAGTTGGGACTGATCACATAATCTACTAATATTTCCCCGTTTTCCCCAGCTAGCACGATAGATTCCAAATCATGACTCCTCGTGACAGGTCTCGATAATGCCAACTCATGTAAATAACAGTGTCGGAATCATGTACGCTATACAACTAGAATTATAGAGATAATCAACATAATAGAAACTGTCAGAGAATGTACTCGCCTGTGGTCCTTAGCTGGCAATACCAATGTCCTGGTTCCAAAGTATCGTCTGAGTGATCCAACAGTCCTATAGACATATCATATAATACAATATTGCATCAGACATTACACTAACACACACAATCAAAACACAATAATCTCAGAGACTACGCTAGGGTATTACGTATGTAGTTGATGTGCATAACCGACAGTCAATGATACGGTCTTGCCAGTACGTCGGTGTACATATGGCAGTCTGCTAACATGTTACATGGTTACGGTCAAGGTAACTACGGGGTATCCGTGGTTACACTCGGTTCATCTTGTACATAGACATATAATGCATATTATTATCTATCCTATACATTAATAGTCATTAGTAATTACAAATTATATATATATATATATATATATATATATATATATATATATATACTTTAATTAGAAGTAATACTTTGTATATATATTAAACATATATTAGGGAGATATATACAATACGTATATATGTGATTATATACTAATTGAGAGATATACTATATATATATACCATTTTACATTTAAACCTATACTAATACTTATACCATACATATATACTAATTAGGTTCATATACGTTATGGATGTATATATATATCGCTATACACATAATAACCATATACATATACTAATACTAATACGTACATACATACACATCAATTATATATCTATATACCAACATACACGTATACTAAATATTGCTAAATACGTATGCATACAAGGATAAAATATGCGTGTGCGTGTACGTGTACATGTACGCAAGAAGGAACTCGAACCTGTGTGTCGATGTCGTCGCAAAGTGTTCGGTTGAGGGCAGTCGAAGGGTTGACAGCAGGTGTTTCTCCGGCGAGTTCCTGGTGGACAGCGGCTCGGTTCAGCGGTCATCGACGGGGTCGAAGCCGTTCAGTCGAGCGGGTCAGGCCTCCGGTCGTGTGCAGGCGAGTTCTGGCGACGAATACAGCGGGGATGGCGAGGTCCGGCGCTGTACAAGCGGTTGTGCAGCGGTTTCAACCTTTAAGTCGGGCGGGTCTTCACAGCGGGTTCGTCGACGTCGAGGGATATCGACTCGGGAGTGGTCGTTCAGGCGGGCTGCGGGTTGATCGAACTCCGACGTTGTGGAAGGAGTGAAGTCGGGGACAGTGGGTTATTGCGAGCGGGATAGGGCAGTCGAGTAGTCGACGTCGAGATAGAGAGGCGGTTGAGTATGCAGTGGGGTGCTGGTGGTGTACGTGGAAGGGAAACGGTGGCTGCGAGTTCCGACAAGGGGTTGTCCGGTCGGTGAGGTAGGTCGGGGAAGATGGGTGATCAGGGAAGGGAAGGAAATCGGCTGTGTATGGTTTAGGCTAAGAAGAAAAAGGAAAGGAAAAGTAATAATATATATATATATATATATATATATATATATATATATATATATATATATAGGTAGTAGACTTTGGGTTGACCTAGAATTTGGCTTGGTCAAAACCTTCTTGGGATTGGACCTTCTCTTGGATATTTCAATGGCTAGGATTCAAATAAATTTAAATGAATGACTATGATTCATTGGTTCGAGGGTTTGGAGGGCCATGGTTTTAAGGAGGTTGATGTCGCATTGCTCACTCTCGAAAATTATGAAAAAATACACATGAAGGAGAAATGAGTTATTTACGTGTCGTGTCCAACGGAATGAATTCCTTAATGCATTTATGCACAAGAGTGCCCAACAATTGGAAAATTATACCAAGTTGGGTTTATGTTTTAATTAAATTAGAATTAATATAATTGGTGTTCTAAAATAAATTAGAAATACAAGGGACTGAAATTAAGTGGGACACAAGTGTCATAATTGAAGTAGACTCAGAATAGAATATTACCCTAATTTGGGTTGCTCAAAATGGGTCGAGATTGTGTCTCCAATTTCGATTGGAACACACAAGGACAAAAAGTCAAATTTATATAGAATTAAATATAGTCATTTGCGATAAATATTGTGCGACTAAAATGAAGCACAACAAGACATAGTTATGAGTCACACAAAGATCAAAATAAAAGTCTGGCATGTCTAGGACAAGGATGTAAAATTAGTTAGAAGGCAGTGGCTAGTGTAGTACTCTAATTATCGAAACAACGGTAATGTGCAACAATAAAATCATAGCAATTTAAATATAATTAATTATTATTCAATCATTTACACATTAATTATGAAAAGATGAAAATACCCTTAATCTAAAATGTGGGGGTGACAAGTCTACCCTCCTTAAAAGAATTTTGTCCTCGAAATTTAAAATAAACTAGCACAAGAACAAACAATGAAACAATGACTTATTCCTCAAGTCTCGAAGAGATACGGATACTGCTCGCGCATTTCGTCCTCTCTCTCCCAGGTTGACTCGCCTAGAGAGTGATGTCTCCATGCAACACGAACCAAGGGAATAGTCTGGTTTCGTAATACCTTCTCTCTATGATCCAAGATCTCAACGGGTTGTTCAGGATAACTAAGCGTCGGTCCAACTACGATCTCCGAGTGATCTAGTACATGACTACGATTTATCACGTACCTTCTCAGCTGCGACACATGGAACACGTCATGCAGTCCTTCTAGAGCAGGCAGCAAGTCAAGTCTATAGGCCACTGCACCGACCCTTGCAAGAATACTGAAGGGCCCGATGTATCATGGACTAAGCTTTCTGCCGCTACTAAAATAAACCGTGTCCCGTGTCGGAGAAATCCGTAAGAACACCAAATCACCAACCTGAAACTCTAGGGGTCTACGGTGGCTATCGGCCCAATGTCGTTGTCTGTCCTGCGCCACTCGCAGTCTGTCTCTGATAAGTTTTACCTTTTCTGCTGCATCCACGACCATTTCTGTTCCTAACAAAGCTCTCTCTCCAACATCATCCCAAGATAACGGTGTACGACACCTTCGTCCATATAAAGCCTCGAATGGTGATATCTCAATGCTGGTCTGGTAGCTGTTGTTGTAAGCAAACTCTACTAGGTGTAGATGATCCTTCCAATAACCTCTGAGATCCAAAACGCAAGTGCGTAGCATATCTTCAAGAGTTTGAATAGTCCTTTCAGACTGCCCGTCTGTTTGGGGATGATATGCGGTACTGAACTTGAGCTGAGTGCCCAAGCTAGCCTGCAGACTCCTCCAAAAATGGGAAGTGAAATGACTATCCTGATTTAAGACAATACTCACAGGAACTCCATGTAATCTGAAAATCTGTTATACGTACATCTCTGCTAACTTCTCTGTCGATGTACCCACTTTAAAAGGCAAGAAGTGGGCTGATTTGGTCAACCTATCTACGATGACCCAAATCGCGTCCTTTCCTCCTGGAGAACGTGGAAGTCCTGAAACAAAGTCCATAGTCACATGCTCCCACTTCCATTCTGGAATGGGTAAAGGTTAAACCAATCCGCCTGGCCTCTGTCGATCTGCTTTTACCTGCTGGCACACTAAACATCGGGATACAAAGCGTGCTACCTCGCACTTTATACCATACCACCATATGTGCTCCCTCAGATCTCGATACATCTTGTTGGCTCCAGGATGCATCAAGAACTGAGAACGATGTGCCACCTGCAAAACCACTTCACAAAGCTCTCCACTCGGCACACACATCCTCGTGCCATGCCGTAAAGATCCATCATCCGTAATAGTGAAGTCTTCTGTCAATCCTGTCCGAACTTGTGCCCTGATACTCCTCAGAGTCTCATCATCATATTGTGCAGCTCTAATTCTGTCATCAATTCTGATTGTATCTGCACTCCTCACATCTGAATCTCAACGCCCGGAACTAGTACTTTAATTCCCAAGCTCTCAAGATCGGCCAATAAGTGTCTATCTGTTGTCAAGTATATAGCCATCGGATACCTGCTTAAGGCATCGGTGACTATGTTGGCCTTTCCTGGATGGTACTGTAATGAGATATCAAAGTCTTTTATCAGCTCTAACTACCTTCTCTACCTCATTTTTAACTCCTTCTGTGTAAACACGTAGTTCAAGCTCTTGTGGTCTGTGAAGATCTCCATACGCTCTCCTTGCAGATAGTGTTTCTACAGCTTTAGAGCGAAGATAACTGCTGCTAACTCCAAATCGTGGGTGGGGTAGTTCTTTTTATGAGGGCATAATTGTCTTGAAGCATAGGCAATTACTTTCCCGTGGTGCTGAAGAACGCATCCCAAACCTTTGCCTGAAGCATCATTGTAGATAGTGAATCCACCTGTCCCTGATGGCAACGTCAAAACTGGTGTTGTCATCAATCTCTTCTTTAGCTCATCAAATATGGCTTAACATTCTTCTGCCCAAATAAATTCCATATCTTTCTTGGTCTGCCTAGTCATCGGCTCTGCAATCTTGGAGAAGTCTTGTACAAATCTTCTGTAGTATCCTGCTAGTCCGAGAAAGCTCCTGATTTTAGCTACCGTACTGGGGGTAGCCCATGACTCCACTGCTTCGATCTTCTTTGGGTTAACTAAAATTCTGTCACCTGTCACCATTTGTCCAAGGAATTCAACCTTGTCAAGAAAGAACTCACACTTTGAAAGCTTCTCGTACAATTCTTCCTTCCTGAGAGTCTCCAAGACTATCCTCAGGTGCTCTTCGTGCTCCTCTGGGGTCTTCGAATACACAAGAATGTCGTCAATGAACACCACTACGAACTTGTCAAGGTACTGATGGAATACCTTGTTCATCAAGTTCATGAATACTGCGGGTGCATTGGTTAAACCAAACAACATTACTATGAATTCAAACTGGCCATATCTGGTCCGAAAAGCTGTCTTCGGTATGTCTTCACTCTTCACCTTCACCTGGTGATAGCCTGACCTCAAGTCTATCATTGAAAATACCTTCGCTCCGCTCAATTGATCGAAAAGATCATGTATCCTCGACAACGGGTATTTATTCTTGATAGTGAGGTTGTTCAGAGCTCTATAATCGATACACATGCGTACCGTGCCATCCTTCTTCAGTACGAATAATATCGGTGCTCCCCATGGCGATGAACTGGATCTAATGAAACCTTGTCTTGTAGCTCCTCAACTTGCTTCTTTAGTTCTATAAATCGTTGTTGTTGACTCTATAGATATGTTGCGAAATAGGCTCCGCTCCTAGTATCAAGTCTATAGAGAATTCAACATCTCTGTCTAGCGGCAAAACTGGCAACTCCTCTGGAAATACATCCAGGAACTCCGCTATCAGTGGATGTGGTAACTCCTCTTCTTCCATCCTGGCTCCGCAAAAAGTGCCTCTACTCTGTTTTGCTGCTCCTCTGGCGATCTTAAACTCTGGTTCTCCTGGCGGTCGAAATATTACTCTACCTCCATGACAATCTATAGAAGCATGGTATTTACTCAACCAGTCCATTCCGAGTACGATATTATATCCCGGAAGTGGCATAATGAGTAAACTCACACTCAACGCTCGGCCTTCCAATGACACTCTCCGATCCTTACAATAATCACGGACTAGGATAATGCCTCCTCATGTCGTGATCTTGTAAGTCCTATCTAATGGTTCCATTTTTAAATGATGCTTAAGGGCATAAGATACAGATACGAAACTATAGGAAGCGCCAGAATCAAATAATGCAAGTGTTGGAATAGAATCAAGAGAAACTGAACCTAAAATCACGTCTCCAGCTGGCTCAGCCTCCTCAGTCATCATGGCATAAGCTCGTCCCTGTGGTGCTCCTTTCTGTTGCTGCTAGTGCTGAGCAAACCTCTGCTGCTGTGGTGGAAGTGGAGGTCCCCTCTACTGGCCTCCTGGTACAGTAGGTACTCTGGCTGGTCCTCTCTGAGCGGCTGCTCCACCCTGACGAGCCTGAATAGATGGGTAGTCCCTAAGCTGATGTGCTGATGATCCACAGGACAAGCATGTACCCAACCTCTTTCTGGAGATGTCTCTAGTATGTCCCATCTTTCCGCAATACGCACACTGGGCAACGGGCTGATTCTCTCTGTGGCTGCTGTTGCTGGATGTGTCCTCGAACTGGTGCCTGGTGCTGCCGATGCTGCTGCTGGTACGACCTCTATTGTTGTTGAAAGTGTGGGCGCTTGACCGGTCCTGTGTTACCGCCTGTTCCTCCAGAAGTATCGCGTCCTCTCTTGGGCCTGAGGTCCAAGTCATCTTCAGTAATCCGTGAATCCATCAGAATACTCTCAAATATAGCAGTGCGTCGTCCCGAAGTACGAGACTTGATCTCTTTATTCAATCCCTTCCTGAATTTTCGTGCTCTGTCTCCTGGGTCTCGAATCATCAATGGCGCGAATCGACTCAAATGGCAAAACTCTGCGGCATATTCGTCGACTGACATGCTCCCTTGGACTAAGTCATGGAATTGGCTTTCCAATGCTCCCAAAGCCACGTCAGGAAAGAACTTCTCCTTGAAGAGTTCTTTGAAGTCATTCCAAGTAATTCCTTCGACAGCGAGTCTCGGCTCTGTACGATACCACGTCAGCACGATATCAAACATCTGACTGCCAGCGGCCTCGATTTGAAGATTCTCCAAAATCTGTGCTAAGTGCAAGTTCCTCTCTATGTCCTCTAACCAATCGTCAGCATAGAGTATTCCTTCAGTGCCTTTGAACTCTCGAGGCATTATCCTCTTAAAGTCCACTATAGTACCTGGCCTCTGGTGCTGCTGGCCAGGATGTTGCTGGCGTTGTGATACTCTCTCCACATCCTGGAGAGCCACCTGATGAGCATTCTCCATGCTCTCTCTCATCAGCTCTATCTGCGCCTGGTGTGCCTCTGCTTGCGCCCTTTGAGCCTCAGCTTGAATACGCTGAGCTTCTGCTATCACTCTCTGGACCTCTAGCATGCCCTGGATCAATACGAACGTATGTACCCCGTCAGTGGACACTCCTCCGGGAATCGGTGTCGGTGGTGGTGGAGGGTTGTCCGTCATAGCTAGGGAAATCCTCTGAATAGGTGGAGGAGGAATCCCGTTAGCTGCAGATACTCCCACATGAACAGGAGATATAGGAGGAACTTCAGATGTCTATTCGTTAGGTCGAGAGGTGGCAGTCCCCTCTGAAGTTGATGCTCCCGCTCTCAGAGATCTAGTCTGCGGCGGCATACTGAAGGCAGACCAAAAAGAATCAATTAAGGTGATAGATACGATATCATTAAGGAAGGACAGTAAAATTCAAAAGGAACAATCATTCAGTATAGCATTATAAAGATCAGAATTTTCCTAGTGTGATTGAGTATACTCTCATCCTAAATCCTATTTCCTATATCCTATCGCAGGCTCGCAGCAGTATAACTAAGTTGTCGCACTACTACGATATCGCATATTTACGAAACTAGACCTGCATGGGCCACTACTAAAAATGTGTCACGACCCGCACCTGGTATAGGGGTACGAGTGTGCGGGTACGTCCAGCCTACGCCACAGCATCGGCGGTAGAACGCTGTCTAGGTCACAATAAATACTAATATAACTCACAACCTGTCAATGATATCAATCTCCATAAGGAGGACAATATACATCTCACAATATCTCATAATGTAACTCAATCACAACAACTATAAGAGTATAAGGCATGATAAAAGATAAGAATAATGACAAAGTCAACCACCATGTCTCAAAATAAGGATAAACCACAGTCTAGCTATCCAACATAAAGTCTCCACAAGCCTCAACATAAACTAAGAATAAGTCTAAACATAAAATCAATAAACCTCAATAAGTCTCGGTGTATAAGATAAATACTGTCTAGATAGCTGCAGGTAATATCTCTTCTAAAGGAATAGTCTCCTCTAAGATCTCTGATGTGTAGTCTACATCTATACCTGATCCATAGTGTATGGTACAGAAATCCTCAAGATCCTCTGGAAACAATATCCAGTTAGGATTGGAACGAAGTACAAGCACTAACAGCAGTTCCACATATATTGACAAAAACTATAATACAGTGTAAAAAAATGAAAGACAGATATGAATACTGGCAATAAGAGATAATGGACATAATGAAATACTGGAAGAAATGCTGGAATAAAGAAATACTGGAACATCATCATCATCAATGTACATCTAGCAATGAATAGAAATACAAGTGTATACTAGAACAATGAACTAGTATATAAGCGAATGCTAGATCCATGACTAGAACATACAGAATGCTAGATCAATATACTAGAGATACATGTCAAGAACATCTAGCTAAGTGTGTGAAATATCAGCATATCATGTGATCGACTTGGGACTGATCAGGCTTGCTATGTATGACTAGCTATGATTCATGTAAGGTCAGGATAACCATCCGGATAGCTATGATGCAAGAAATAGTCAGGCTAATCATACATAACAGGCTATGAGACATGTGTTACGCCCCAGTCCCAAAATCCATAGGACTAGGACACGTAAGCATGCCAGCTGTATGAATATGGCACTCCAATATATGAAAACCATATCACACGTACGTTGTAATATGAATAACAATTCACAAGTGGTAAACATATATATATATATATATATATATATATATATATATATATATATATATATATATATATATATATATATATATATATCTCAAAGCATAACTACATCTCATCCACAGAAATCATATATAAATAAATGACTAGTATCTATGAACTAGATCTCAATCCAAAGTATATAATGATGGCAGTCGGATGGAAACAAATCCACTGTATTACTAGAATAAAGAATAACAAGACAAATACAATATAAATACAACCTCTAATAATCACGAGGCTCGGAGAGAAGACCTCTCGCAATATAAGTAGCCAGTCCGGATCTGCGCTCCTGCAAATACTCATGAACAATACACCTGGAAAGGGACCAGGTCCTCAGAGAGACAAAACAAGATACATAGAAGCATGTCATAAAGTAAATACTGAATAAATAAAAATGGGGTGTGCTAACCATCTAAGTGAAATGCACTTTGAGGACAACTTGAGTGTATGGGAAAGTGTAGGCTAGAAATATGCTGACATAATTCACCAATCATGACAACTGGCTAGTATATGCCATATATGCCCCCATACTAGGGCACTGTAATATAATAACGTCAATACCGCTCCGAAGAACGGGGAATCTGCATAATATAACGTCCATACCGATCCGAAGAACGGAGAATCTGTATAATATAACGTCCATACCGCTCCGAGAACGGGGAATCTGCATAGTATAACGTCCATACCATTCCGTCGAACGGAGAATCTGAATAAAGGAAGTGGGTGTCCATACGCCTACTAGTAGTCCTCCCCGCCCAATGATCTATGCCTGTTGTATCCACAACATGCCTTAGCTACTATGCCGCGGCGTCGTAACTCTGGCTCATAGTCTATCGTTAGAACAATAGCCCAACCTTACAACCAAACAAGGACAAGGATTGGGCCATCGTACCATGATAGTCTAAGCTCCGCCTACTAATAACTGCTAAGTCTTCTAACATGCATTACTATTAGCAGTTATACCCTATCCGTCGCACGACCCACACGTACAGGTGCCCAACCATATACGCAAGTCTGTGCCCTATATGAGACTCATAACACGTGTAAGAAATGTGTCAAGGCCTGGAGAATCATAGCAATAACTCCACAACTTTAGGCGGGTCTTCTAGACTCTAGGTCAGACACAAGTCCGAACGTCAACGCATTCGTTGACTGCACCCGAGTCTCTCTCGGACGCGCACAGTTATATAATCTAAAATAATAAACATGCAACTAATATATATAACTGAATTTAAACAGTACAACAAGACAAGGTATACTTGCCTGGCTAGAGAGCTGCAGAGTATAATATCCAGATGTCAAACACCAAGAGTCAGAAACTACGGCCTCAGAATGAACGTCTCCGGATGCTGAAATAAATATCACCAGCGTTCCCAGAATAAGCAAAATAGCTAGAAAATACTCTCCTTTCGTCCAATTTGGACACAGGGGCAAAACGGTAATTTTGGGTCAAAGAGGGCTCCACATGAGGGCCACCTTGCACCAAAAAATGTGCCAAGGATAAAGGTCTCTAAATGGGACAAATTATAGGTCAAATAAACTCTCAATGTCAGCACGAACTCAACGTTATGTCCAAATGTGAATTCCGGTGAGCCGAACACAATTTTGCCCCAAAAGTCAACCATATAGCCCACCAATTAGCGACTTGGTCAACTGTCTCAGAATTGCGTGAAAATTGGGTCACAGGACCAGCGTGATACCACGAGTCCAGTGGCGCAAGTTTTGTCGCATTCTGACTAGCGTGCACTAAATGCGTAGGGCTTTTGTAAAAGTTACGACACAGGGGGATTGTCCGCGAATACGGGCCGATTCCGACGCGCACAAGCGTCCAAATCAGTTTCCGTAAAATCCCACACATCCGGGTATACCGCGCGCACCTTTTGGTATACTTGGTACACGATGGGGCGGTCCCGTTTGGCGGGGCGCGCTTCGTATCACAATTTCTGGAATTTGAGAAAAAGTATATTTTTGGGGTTTTTCAACTAATTTAATTCTACATACAACAGATAATAGAATAATGTAAATAACAGAAAATAAACTAGGTCATGTGGTCTTCTCATACCCAAAAGAAAAACTGGATTCAGATCTCTGTAGTGGGAGATACAAATTCGTAAACAGGGGTGGTTGCAACAGAATTTTTGAGATTTAAAATGTCGCAGTTTTTCATCGACTTGGCGTCGATTTTTACCTAGGTTTGTACGCTTGTTCGAGATCAACTATCATACAGACATGAAAGGGGGATAGGTGAGGATCATACCGGTGAAGAAGGGGTCGAGTTTGGTTCAGCGAGGGGGCGAAAAATGAGACGAGAACACAGGTACTTTACAGTAAATTTCTGCCGCGCGCGGGGTCGCGGTTGATCGCGGTCGTCGGCGGGGTTGGCTTTGCGACGGACGGCTGGAGGCGGCGGTCCGGCGGCACGGTCGAGGTCGAGAGGGGGGATTAGGGTTTGGGGTTGGTCGACTTATGTATATATAGAAGAGGGAGAGAGGTCGTGAGATAGGGGGCCGCAACACATATCCACGCGGGGGGAGGGGGGGTTGGGATCAGCCGCTGCTGCTATTCCTTATATTATACTAAAGGGTGCAGGTCGGGTTAGGAGTTGCAGGTTTGGGTTAATATAGGGTTTAATATTAGGATCCATTAAGAGATTTTATTTGTTTTTATTTGTTTTTCTTTCTTCTTCTTTCTTTTTTCAATATATATATATATATATACATACATACAAAAATTCTAGAATTTATATTATTGCATACCATTAAGCTAGCAACTGTCCAAAAGAAAATTAGAAAAAATTCTTAATGGCTCCATAAATTTTCTAAATGCACAAACACCTAAGATAAAAATTAAATAAATTTTATTTCCTCTAATTAGCCACTAATTACTATAAATTAATTAAATAATTAATTAAAAAGATAAATAAGGGTTTTTAAGATTAGGGATTTTACATTCTACTCAACTTATAAAAATTTCGTCATCGAAATTAAAATAAGCCACAATAGAAAGTCAAGGATGGTATAAGATTTGCATTGTTTAGAATGCAAGGCCAGGTTTAAATGAGGGGGCGATGTTGCGTTGCACATTCCAGAAATCCATGGAAAAGATTCATATGAACGAAAAAATGAGTTTCTTCTTGTGTCATATCCAAGGGGGTGGACACCTCAATGCACCTTTGCATAAAAGCACCTAACAATTGGCAAATCGCACAAAGGTGGGAATTTGGTTAAATGAATAAAAAAATTATGCGCAAGGTGTTCTGGAATTAATTAGAAGTACATGGGGATAGCATTAGGTGGGACACAAGTGTCATGGACATAGAGGACTCAGGATAGGATATTGTCGTAGATTGGGTTGTACGAAACGGGTCAGGATTGTGTCTCAAATTTCGATTGGAACGCACAAGGATACAAGGTTAGAATTATTGAATGAAATAGAAATATCCGCGACGAATTTTGTGCGACTAAAATGTAGCACAAGAAAGCATAATTTTAAGTTACACCAAGGTCAGAATGGTAGACGGTCACGTCTAGGACAAGGTTATGAGATTTTGTAGGAAGGAAATGGCTAGTGTAGTGCTCCAATTATCGAAGCAATGGTAAGGTACTCTAAGTGATGCAATGATAGAATTAAATAAAAATACCGTGTCCTATTTCTAATTGGATTCAACTAACCTTAGTTTCTCTATCTATGCCAAGTAGGTCTAATTTTGGGTGAGGGAGTTTACAATCTATTCAATTTAAAATAATTTCATCCTCGAAATTAAAATAAGGCATAGTTTGTTAATTCCTTTACATTCGCATATAAGGCAAGTCAATAGCAATCTCTTCCAAAATTAAAATATATTCTAATCCATCGCAATCACTTTCAAAATTAAGGTAACCTCTGTTTAATCAAAATATTGCAATCTTTTCTCGATAATCACATCCAATCTTAAGCTAGATCTATACGACATCTTCAAGTTTTAAATAGCCCACATCAATTTTCACATTACGATCTCCAACTATCATAATCTCCTTTAAAAGAAAACAATTCTAATCCAATATTATTCCTATTTTTCCCTTATGAATTTTGTATCCTTCAAATTTTTAAACTCAATTCCCATCCTCAATAATTCCAATAGGTAATCCGGCAATCAAAATTTAACTTTTAATTCAAATCATCAAATTGTAAAATTTTATATCTACTTCACCAATTGTTCAAGCCTGAAATTCTATATTTATCCTCAAGGTCTAAATTGATGATTCAATCTTCAACATTCAAACTTTAAATCATGTGCTGAATTTATAAATATTTGGTTCTCACTTTCAAGATTTTAAAGTTCATTAAATCTTCATCATCGTAGTCCTTCTTTTAAAAAAATTAAAATGACTTGAATCTCCCCATTTAATCTTGTTTGATCGCAATCTAAAAGAAATTCCTCTCAAGTTGACAATGCAACTTCTACCTAACTTAGAATTTATCCATCCATCATATAAGGCTATACGCTTAAGAAAATATTCCTCAACTTATTTAATCATGCTATTCGATCCTCAAAAGTTTGAACACCAACATCTTACCTATGATATGCCCTTAATTTCGAAAAATTATCATCAAGTAATGTGGTTGGTCTATAGGGTATATCTAGTACTATCCGTATATCAAACTTATACCAAGCACGAGGTTTCGTCGTTCCGAAATAAGGGAAGACGGAAAACAATAATAAAGAGTTCAAGGGGGAGGTAATAGATTAGAAGTATGGGGATCAAGGCGTTTAGAGAATTCAAATGGGAATTGTCAAGGCAGTTGTGGATTGAAATCATATTTGGTAATTTCTTATTTCCATGCTCGTATCAATATAGTTACGTAACTGATACGATATGCTCAGGCATGCCTAGAGGGCAAGTACATTCGTCTACTGGTCACTATATATCTTAATCCACGTAAAGTAGTTATGTGAAGGGTGAACCAAGCGAACTATGGTTAGCTAGACCTTAATACACTGATTCTGAAACGTATTAGTGTATGCATCCACTAATACATATGTTGTGAACAAGCTTGATAAAAGAATAAGCTTGCAAAACTAGGCTATAAAATAGCAGCATAAGTCAAGGTAGTATATAAAATATAAATGAGCTAGATCATGATGAAATAAGGTACAAATAATTCATATTCACAAACAAAACAAAATAAGACTTTATATCCTCTACAGTTGTAGTACTAATACCTTGTCTAAGCTGCTAGTCGACAAAATAGGGGTATGGGCCTTTAAGTTTTTACAATTGGATAAATAATATCTTCTTATACTAGCATACAGTTAATGTCATTCAGTTATACTTCAATAATGAGTCAAGAGGACTATGTGATACAAGGTTGTGAGGCATACTACCCAACTTATAAAAAATTATCTAATACTGTGACAGCCTTAAGGGGGTTCTACAAAATAATATTGTCCTTATAAATAAAGCATAAACTCTTATTGGGGTTTACGAGAAGATCATCCAATTGCATTATATCGGTAATGGTCACCTTAAGTTTTAATCATAGTGCTCATAGAGCAAGTGTCAATAGTAAGGATAGAAGAGCTACTGGTTCTTAAGTGAAGAGAGGATATATCTATATTAAGTTATGGATACGAATTACACGATTTAAGACTAAGGGTAATCATCAAGTTACAATCTACAAGAACAACTCAAAACTGTCAAATTCTAACTATCAAGCACAAAATTTAAGTTTAATACTACAACTATAACCCTAGCAAGATATATATCCTAACATAGAATAAAATTGCTCGGTCTACAATCAAAAGTGTCAGGTGGCACGAGTTGAAAGGTGAAGAGAAGCATAATTAGTCGTCGCACAATTCGCGAGTGCTAAGTTTTCAGGAGAACAAGATATAAACTAAATAGAAAGTCTCTAGATGACATCATGGTTTTCTAAGGGGAAGGTGGTAGCTAATTTCTGTGTTTGAGGTATGATCAAGGGAAATATTAGATTCATTCCTCTAGGTTTCCTTAGGTGCTGTATGCTAATACCAAGACAAGAATCTAAATTTATAGTTCTCATACTATCTTACTATGAAAGTTAGGTTTAGTCTTAATGTTAAATCTTGGATTTCTATTGGTTCCTTTAAGCTAGGGTAAAACAGTGTGATTAAATTTATAACTAACCCTAGTAGTGTCTGTACTACTCTTAAGTCATTCATAATTATATCAAGGGATAATGGTAAACCAATCTATAGATGAGGGATGCTAGGGTTCACTAGATATTCTAAACTTAGTGAGGTGTCAATGTTCTACTTGTATTCTTAGTAGGAAAGCTACCCTAGTTATCATCTAACAACAAGGGTTCCTATATTCTATGAGAGGCTATACTCGGAACTAATAGGGAAGCACATGAATCAAGCAGGATGCAATTATTCAAATGGAATGGATTGGAAGGAGGATGAGTCATAGTCAGTTGTGGATGAGATCCTATAATCTAATCCTATCTGCGGGCTTGCTCGATACAGTAACATAACCGAGACAATATGCTCTGACCTGCATGGGCCACCACTATAAAAATGTCATGCCCCAGTCCCAAAATTCGTAGGCCTAGGACACGTAAGCATGCCAGCCGTATGAATATGGCACTCCAATATATGGAAACCATATCACACGTACGCAGTAATATGAATAACAATTCACAAGTGGTAAACATATATATATATATATATATATATATATATATATATATATATATATATATATATATATATATATATATCAGAGCATAACTATATCTCATCCACAGAAATCATATATAAATAAATGACTAGTATCTATGAACTAGATCTCAATCCAAAGTATCTAATGATGGCAGTCGGATGGAAAAAAATCCGCTGCCGAACTAGAATAAAGAAAAATAAGACAAATACAATATAAATACAACCTCTAATAATTATGAGGCTCGAAGAGAAGACCTCTCGCAATATAAGTAGCCAGTCCGAATCTGCGCTCCTGCAAATACTCATGAACAATACACCTGGAAAGGGACCAGGTCCACAGAGGGACATAACAAGATACATAGAAGCATGCCATAAAGTAAATACTGAATAAATAAAAAAAGGGTGCGCTAACCATCTAAGTGAAATGCACTTTGAGGACAACTTGAGTGTATGGGAAAGTGTAGGCTAGACATATGCTGACATAATTCACCAATCATGATAACTGGCAAGTATATGCTACATATGCCCCATACCAGGGCACTGTAATATAATAACGTCCATACCGCTCCGAAGAACGGGAAATTTATATAATATAACGTCCATACCGCTCCGAAGAACGGGGAATCTGCATAATATAACGTCCATACCGCTCCAAAGAACGGGAAATCTGCATAGTATAACGTCCATACCATTCTGTCGAACGGGGAATCTGAATAAAGGAAGTGGGTGTCCTATAAGCCTACTAGTAGTCCTCCCCGCCCAATGATCTATGCCTGTTGTATCCACAACACGCCTTAGCTACTACGCCGCAGTGTCGTAACTCTGGCTCATAGTCTATCGTTAGAACAATAGCCCAACCTTATAACCAAATAAGGACAATGATTGGTCCATCGTACCACGATAGTCTATACTTTGCCTACTAATAACTGCTAAGTCTTCTAACATGCATTACTATTAGCAGATATACCATATCCGTCGCATGACCCACACATACAGGTAGCCAACCATATACGCAAGTCTGTGCCCTACATGAGACTCACAACACGTGTAAGAAATGTGTCAAGGCCTGGAGAATCATACCACTAACTCCACAACTTTAGGTGGTCTTCTAGACTCTAGGTCAGACACAAGTCCTAACGT